>JAZKJV010003956.1:0-73775 GCA_037367405.1 Ottelia alismoides | reverse complement strand
TTAATGGAGAGACAAAGTTATATGCTAGAAATATTTGAAATGAAGAAAAGTTCAAGACTTAAAATGCAATTGACATTAAAAGAACATGAAATAAAGAGAACGAGAGAAAGAAAATTTAGCCCTCTTATGCATGTATGTGGAGTGCAACTTTCAAGTTGCATCCACGGCCAGAGAGTGCACCCGCAGCTGGAGGAGATGCCGTGAAGGAAGCTAGGAGGTAGCCGCATACAGGTACGAGAGATGCGCGGGGTCAAGGGCGTCCAGATGGAGGGCGGTACAATGGATACGCGCGTCCGGACAAGATGCAGCTTGGGGCTACACTGCTGGAAATGAGATGAGGCAGTTGAGCGTCGATAGCACACGCTATGCTACGGATGTACGACGAAGGAATATGGCGCACGGGCTGAGGTACACACAGCAACGAACTAAAGCGCGTTCTCGCGCACGCAAAGACGGGAGCGTGCTATCAGTGGTTTATGCGCCGAGGAGAAGGGGCTGCTGCGGGCTGGAGCACGTCGCGAGGAGGACGTTGGTGGTTGTTGGGAGCCGCGCACAGCAGTGTGCGGCCGGAGCTGAGCACCGAGGAGAAGGGGCTGCTGCGAGCTGGAGCATGTCGCGAGGAGGACGTTGGTGGCTGTTGGGAGCCGCGCACAGCAGCGTATACGCAAGAGGAGGACGTCGGTACGCGGTGGTGGGCGCGTGAGGTACAGGAGGTGGCGTCCTACTACATTGAGGAGGAGGCGAGGTCGAGGTTTGCACGTGAAATGGAAGACAATGGCTGGACGTTCTCACGGTGGCTGCTACATATCAAGCATCATCTGCATAAGAAAAACAAGAGAGAGAGAGAGAGGAGAGGGTATGCGTGAGATAAAAAGAACGAGAGAGGGAGTGTGCGTGAATGACCAAAACCGTGAGGGAGGGAAATGGGGAGGAGGTGTTGTGCGTGAGATAGAATCCCATTTTATAGCTTCCATGGGCGGCTATTCATAAAGTGTTGCCATGCATGTAAAGACAAAGTTTTAAATGAAATTGCATGGGGAAGTGATAGTACGTGGGGTGCAAGTTGTGCATGGGGAAGACATGATGAGGGTGGCTCTATGCATGATAATAAAGAGTGGGTCTTTTACACTAAACCCCCTCCCTATTTCTTCCCAAAAAAAGGTGAAGTAAATTGTGTTGGATATTTTATATTATAAGCATACCCAATAGTTCTTCATTTTCTTTGATAAGAACAAGTCTGAACTTTATAGTTGAGAATTAATCCAAGTATAGAATATGATTTTTAAATGTGAATGATGATTTTATCTCCTCTGTGTATAGGATGCAATTTATGTGAATTTAAAGTTTATACATCAAATATTAATATTGTACTTCACATAATTTAAGCATGTTATACTAGTATATAATGTAATCATCATCACACTTCGTGATGCGCTTGAGGATTTTCCCTGTATCCTTCACTCCATCCCAAATTCCAGATCCCTTACTTAGGCTATTTTCAGCCTAAGTATAGGGGGCCCGACCCATCATTGCTCCATCTATTTGTCTTCTTATACTTAGGTCATTTTTGACTTAAGTACAGGGGGACCTCCCTCCTTAATTTCGATGTATCACCTTATATTTAACTAGATCTATGGCTATCACTTGTGCTATGAGTACATAGCAGAAGTTAAGTATAGGGAGATATATCGTATATTACTGAATATATACTTTAGCCATAGCTCGTATTTTAAGCTTTTTGAAAACCTTTTTGAGCTTGGTTTAAGTTGACCCATGAACTAATTTTTGAAATTTTTTGGAAAACTATTTTAAAAATTTAAGGGATTAATTTTTTGTAAATCAAATTGTCCTTTTTCAAAAATTCCATAAAATCTGAAAAATTTAAAAATTCCTTTTTTAAAAGGATCTGACTGCTAGGTTTAAAAATGAGTAGCCACTCTTCAACGAGGGAACTTTGGTATCCCATAGTAGAGTGGGTGGTTTAGAGGACACTGTTTATGGCTCCGTCCTCAAGTAACACGGGTATGTCTAACAGTCCGTACTTACACCCATACTGGCTAGGAGTAGACACAACTATTCATATGAGCTTGGGCCAGTCATTGTCTCTCAAAAGAATTAAAAAAAGTGAAAAAATAAAATTCATAACAATTTTCAAAAGATTAAAAAGACAAAAATTCACTAATCGAGGAGTTGATGTATTCCTGACACATTCACATTCACTCAAGGCTCAAGCATTTTGTGGACACTTGATTTTTGAGATCTTGAAAGTTTGAGTTAGCTAGCCTTAGTCATTAGCGTTTTGAACTTAATAATCCACACTTCCCTAGTTTGAAATATTTGAACGCTAATTGCACTCTTCACCTCTACCTTCTAAAGAATATGATCAGCACATCACTTTCACAACTACATGATTTGATGAGATGCGTTGAGATATCACTTGAGGAACTAGGACCGATGATTTGAGTTTAGACCCGATCTAATGATGCTCAAGGATGTGATAAAGTTAATGAAGGCTCCAAGAAACCTGAGTATCATCAAAACCCTAGCTAGTATGTGAACAAGTCCGCATGCTATCGTTTGATATCTACCTATGTGTCAGGGTATGATGAAATCTAATTTAATTGTTGATCAGTGTGCGCCAAACTTCTGGTAAAAGCATTAGAGCTAGCCAAAAAGAAAGAAAAGAAAAGAAATAAATGCATTAAAAAAAATCTCTATCCTTCAAAGTTAAATTACAAAGAGCTCCACCAAAAGCAAGCGCTCCCAACCATTTCGTAGTGTCCACTTGGACCAAATGCTCTTAGGACCAAGGATTAAGGCTAGCACCATAAAAGGGCTCTACATCGTATAATGAGTGCCAAGGGAACTTCTTTAATTACCTAAAAATATAGGAGATGAGCATGCAATTAACCCACGAACATGTTGTGCACGTGAGAGACTGGAGATGGGGTTATTCCCTTCTTCTCCTCGTTCAGTGAAGTATGGTTCATATATGTGCCGATCCACTGGAGCTCAGGTGCTCGGTGGAGGACACGAGGTGGCGCTGGGTTAGTGGTGCATTGCTATGGCAGTGGTTTGATGGTTACGAGGGATGTGACGGTGGGCGGAGACAATGGAGCACGATGGGGAACTGTTGTTGTTGCTCTGATTTAGCTGTTGTCCTTCTTTTCCAAGGACTGAATGGTGTGTGCAAGTGCTTAGATGAGTGGGTGGCTCATCGTTGAGGCTGGCAAGGGTGAGGACCTCCTTCAGGTTTGGCTGTAGGAGCATAACGACACTGAAGGCCGCTTGAGAATCTTCAATGGTTACAATTCCTGGAGGGCCTCGAATCACGGACGGATACTGTAGCAAGATGACTTTTGAGACTTCTCCTTCATCTTCCTCAAGAACGAAATGGAGCAAGATCAAACCCTGTAATAGAGGGTGCTCTGATGCTCGAGGATATCTCCTTCTTCCTCTTCAGTCCAAACTAGGACCAAAATATGCTTAATGTCTGGTGGCTTGTAGGGAGACGGAGAAGAAGACGAAGGAAGGTCGATTGGATTGTTCCACGGGCTCGATCTCAAACTAAAAGATGGTCCAAAGGCGATCATGTTGTGTTGCTGCTTTTAGTTTGACTTGTGCATTTGTGACTGTTGGAGGAACTCTAGTGATTCTTTGAGAAGACTCAGCTACTCATGCAGTAGGAGTTGGAGTTGGTGGCTCTTGTGAGAGGGGATGTTCACTATCAAAAACCTGCAAATGGAAGGGGATGCTCGAGCCCTTTCACTCGGCTAGATAGAAAGGCGTGAAGAAGAAAGTGGATAGAATCCTTGTGCGTGGATGAGGTAGGAAGGATCTTGTTATCTGACCACTGCTTGTGGCCAGAGATGGGGGGTTCTTTGGGTTAGTAAGAGAGGATGCATAGGTTGAGGGAGATGGAGATGATAGGGGGGATTTTGGGTTTAAGGGGTGCTTAATCACAAAGAGAAGGTCCTCTATTGTAATAGGGGATTATGTTGCACTTGTTTAGCAGTGTGAAATGTGTGATAAATAGATTCACAAAAATTCCCAAGAAAATAAATAAGAATCATAATTAGATCTGCAGTGCGTGATTTATCTATGAAAACACAATTTTTGGAGATTTAATGGATGGATGATGGTGAAATGAAGAGAGAGAAAGTATGAAGATAAAAAAGAAGGAGAAGAAAAAGGAAGGTGAAGAAAAAAGGAAAGGAAGAAGAAGAGGTTACATGATCTGATGGATGAAAAAGTGTGCCGTAGAAGAAGCTCTTAGTGAGCTTATGGTTGATGTATGCGAAATCTTCCTCTTTAAGAATATGGAATGATGTAGTACATGAGGCATATTTCGGTCATGCAAAGAACCACACCTTCGAATATATGAAAATTATTTTACTCGACAAGTTTACCAAGGTTGAACTTAGGGACATGAGCTTCTTCGTATATTCATCAAATTCTATTATTTAAATTAAGAGTGAATATTTTTTAATTCCAGGTCTTCGTGCAGATGCAAAATAACATGCAATGCAGATGTGCAGATAAAATAATTGCAAAATGATGCATGAAAGAGATGTAATTTTTATTTGATTTTTTAATGCGATTATAATATGATGAATATCAAAATGCATGAATAAATGCAAGGATAGGTATGCAGAATAATATTTATAAATATGTCATAGAGAACACAAATTATGATTCAAATTCAAAGTCAAATTGAGCATAAAAATCAAGAGCAAGCATCTATTAATGGCAAAGATTTCTCTTAATATATAACATCAAAATTCATCATATTTCATTTAGTGTCAATTTAAGAAATTAAATATATCATTAGATACATAATGAAAAGAGCTCCAAAACGACACTTAAATCATGCAATTTGGACTTAATATACTCAAGATAGAAAGAAATACTGCAAGAGCATAAATATAATAAAAATGCGAGAGAAAATAAGGATAATTATTACATATAGGTCCCTAGAGGGATGTGTTTGCAAATAACAAAAATTGGTGGGGCCATTCTATAATTTTTCCATGGCATACAGGGACCTTATTATAATTTCGTAAAGTTACAAGGTCCTCCATGTAAATTACCCAAGCATGGGGACCAAAATATAATATTATAAAACTATAGGGCCTTCATTGCAAAATACCCAAGCCCTCACGTACAAGGCATGCGAGGGACCAGGCTCGAGAGGCGTCCTGAGCTCGGATGGAACGTGGCTTGTCTGGGCAGCTTCGGTTTTGGGCTCGGTGCACTCGAGCATGGTGGCTTGGTCTTGACGTGGCGTGACCAGGGCTATTGGACAGCCGCCGCAAGGCACCATCCAACGATGCTTGTACTTCTTTCTCCATCGGGGAGCGACGGTGTATTTGGAGCTCCGACGTCATAGCCAGAGCTCCTCTGAGCTCCTCCGCAACGGTAGATGGTCTGTGGACCTTCATGGTCCTCTAGCGAGGATCACCGACAGGAGGGGGAAGCGCTAGGATAGCTGTAGGGGGCAGTCGACGTTGCCTCGCCAGAGATGGAGGTCGAGACCAGAGAGGAGGCGCGTGCTCAGGCCATTGAAGAGTCCTGTAAGGCTAGTGTATCTGAAGCATGCGTAAGGTGAGGTGAACGGAGGGCATAAAGGGGTGGAAAGGGTGGTGGCCCCGGGAATTCCTCCATTGTGATGACGGAGGAGTTGGATCGGAGCGGGGGAGAGTTTTGGAGGAAAGAGGAAGTGGCACGAAGGTCTTAAATGCTAGGCGATGGTGGGGGCGATGTTGATCGGAGATGAATTTGTGTGTGGGTGTGTGTGATGAAGTAAATCGGAGAAAAGTTGAGGGACAAAGGATGAAGAGATACACCTGATCGGAGGCAGATGAAGTGCTTGGGATGAGGGATAATTGGTCCTCTGGTCATCGCTCTGTCTCAGGCAATCGCTCCGAGGAGCTCAGCGGTGGCGGAGCCGCTACAATGTGGGCGGGCGGTCACGGATCACACCTTGGGAAGGAGGTCATCTTCTCCTTGGCCACCATCCTTTGCTGTCACCAAAGGGATGGGGTAAGCTGGGCCAACGCCCATTGAGTGGTGGATGAAGGTTGAAGGAGGCGGAGTGGTCGTTTTACAGGAAGAGTGGGCAGAGGAATTCATTTTACTAGGGATTTGCAATGGCTGGAGGAGTGATGGAGGAGGTGCCCGGGTGGCATTATGACGAGGAGAGAGTGGCATATGTGGGCTCCGAAATAGGAAGGGGACGGTGGCATCGCGAGGTGTAATGTCTGGAGCGGAAGACGTTGGGAAGAATACGACGACTCAGAGCTGTTGGATCATGCTGATTAAAACAAGGTAGGAGGGCCTAGATCAGATCAGAGGGTCTGATCCAACGGTTATGGGTGAGGTGGTGATGGATGGTTGTGATGAAGGTTGAGCGAGATCAAGGGTAGATATGAAGTGAATGACACGGCGTGTGGGTAGCCATTAGATCAGGAGGAAAATCTGTGGCTGAGGTTTAGGCGCGAAGGTGTGGGGGAGATGCGATCTAGAGGGGAGGATCGAATGGCTGTGAGCGAAGAGTAATGGGCGATATAGATGGAGGCGGGAGAAAGTGATCCAACGACCAGAAATGGTTGCCGAGTGGCAAGAGAGGAGGCGGCCACATGGGCAGCCTAGAGGGCACCATGTGGCTCTCTAGAAAATTCGAAAATCCAGAAATAAAGAAAAAAATCCAAAAGAAATAAAAGGAATCAAAATTAGGAAAAAGTCTAAACATGAAAGTTGTAGAATTCAATGAGTCTACATGTTTCATGTTGGATAAAAGTCAAAAGAGGCCATTTATATAAAAGTGTATTTTTGCAAGTATTTTTAATGGGTTAAAAATATTGTTTTTAGGGCTTTGAGATTTTTTGTATTTTTTATTTATTTTAAGACCAAAATAAATATAGACAAATAATTAACCTATTTTTTGGGTTTAATAAAATAAAAAAACAAGGAAAAGGTTAGTTAATAAATAGAGTTAGTTAATTAGAGTTATTTTTAGGTTAATTATACACAGTTTATGTACAATATAATACAAGTTAATATTAGTTATTTAATTATGATTTTTATTGAATTGTTTAAGTTTGTGTATTAATATTAGGATTTTCGCATGATGAATATGAGATTCATCTACCCCTATACTTAAATTATACTCGTCCTCGAGCATCTAAAGAATGAAGGAATCAGATTAATTCCTGACAGTACATGTGAAAATTTTAAAGCTCAATTCTTCTAAAACCCTTAATTTAAATGATCCTAAAATTCTGATCTCAACCATGCTCTAGTCAAAAGGAATCCAACTTCTCTAATTGATAGATCCTCTATTGTACGTAAAATATAAGGATATGAAATTTAGTGTACTGCAATCATGAGAGTCGAGTAGAGACATCACCCAAAGTTCCAGTCCAGGAGACTTTCCTCTAGATCGAATCCTCAACACGAGGTAATAAGTCTATTCTTACTTCAGTCAACCGTCTCATTATTTTGTCAAAATTGAAAGTGTAGATGGACGGCTAGATGATAGAGGGCATAGGATTGTGTCTATTTTTCTTTCCCTTACACTGGGACAAGGGGTCTCTCGAGCGCCTTATTATTCAACACAAGTATATTTTTATTTTGTTGATGAATGTATCCGTCAAGAGAATTCGTATTCATCTACACTTGTTTTTCTGGCAGTACACCGGTGTGTCTTTTTTGAGTATCTAAGATACCTTCAACAACCAAACTTGTACCACTATACGATGCAGAGCCCTTTTATGGTTCTAGACCGACTCCTTGGTCCTAATAAAGTTTACTCTAAGTGGACACTTTGAAAATGGTTGGGAGTGCTCACCTTTCGTGGAAGTTCTTTGTAATTTGGCTTTGAAAGATAGACCTTTTTCTTGATGCATTTCTTTCTTTTCTTTCCTTTCTTTTTGGCTATAGCTCCACTGCTTTTACCAAAAGTTGACACACATTGATCAACAATTAAATTAGATTTCATCACACCCTAGCACATAGGTAGATATTAAATGATAGTATGCAAACTTGTTCACATACTGGCTAAGGTTTTGCTGACACCCAGGTTTCTTGAAGCCTTTGTTAACTTTATCCCATCCTCGAGCATCATTAGATCGAATCTATATTCAAATCACCAGTCCTAATTCATCAAGTGATATCTCAACTCATCTCATCAATCATGTTGTTGTGAAAGTGTTGTGTTGATCATATTCTTTAGAAGGAAGAGATGAAGAGTGCAATATAGCACTCAAATCTTTCAAACTACGGAAGTGTGGATTATTAAATACAAAACCCTAATGACTAAGGTTGGCTAACTCAGACTTTCAAGATCTCGGAAATCAAGCGTCCTCAAAATCCGTAAGCCATGAGTGAATGTGAATGTGTCAGGAATACACCAACTCCTCGGTTAGTGATTTTTTTTGTTTTTTATCTTTTGCAAAATTTTATGAATTTTATTTTTTTTTTCCATTTTTTAATTACTTTGAGACACAGTGACTAGCCCAAGCTCGTATGAATAGTTGCGTCTACTCCTAGCTAGTATGGGGTTTAAGTACGGACCATTAGACGGACCCGTGTTACTTGAGAACGAAGCCATAGAGAGTGTTCTCTAAGCCACCCACTCTACTAAGGGAGATCAAAGTTCCCTTACTGAAAAGTAGCTACTCATTTTTAAGCCTAGTAGTCAGAGCCTTTACAAAAGATTTTTTTAATTTTTCAGATCTTATGGAGTTATTGAAAAAGGTTAATTTGATTTACAAAAAGTTAATCCCTCAATTTTTTAAAAATATTTTTACAATTTTTTTATATAAAAATCAGTTCACAGGTCAACTTAAACCATTTCTTTGTTAAATTTTTATTCCGATATTACAGATATATACCCATATTTGAGCTTGAATCTGGATATCAGTATTCTATCATTTTGTAAACTCAAAACTATCAATCACGATGCATTAAATCTTTCAACATTTAGAACTTTGTTTATGTTTTTAAGACATATGTATGATTTATTAAAATTCTGTGAGTAATATTCATTTATATTTTGCCCATTTACACTCTAAAATTCATACTTGATCATACATTGCTTAAAAAATTGCCATAACTCTTTGATTGTGTATTTAAGTGTGCTTAACATTGTGATTAAGGTTCAAGTCCAGTGCATTCCATTTGTGCTTAAAATAAATTATAGTGTGATTCCTGTATTCGATTTTTAAATTGATCCACAAATTTCTTTTTCTATAAAATCAAGTCTCATGCATTCTACATTAAGTTATACATTTTAGGTGTAATTTTGTTTTGTATTGATTTGATAGTGTTGCTTTACTAACATTCACTCTGTTTAAATTCACAAAAAATCAAAATATTATCTAAAAAATCCAAAAAATTTACATTTGATGCATTTTATCATCCTCTAATTCCTCACGAAATTTCATTATTTATGTGTATTGTTTGATTGTTAAATTGCATAAAACCCCAAAAGGTTATTGATTTTCATGCATGCATTTTATGCCTAAAAATACAAAAAATATGTCTTGCATTATCCATTGAATTGAGTTTACAGAAAAATAGAGCTCGGTTATTTTGAATCATTTTGAACTTAAATTAAATTGGTTAGCTTACTCTGATTTTCTTAAGACCAAGCTCATTTGCATTTCCATATTTCTTTTTTTCATTTGCATTTTTGTGCATTAAAAACATCAAAAAAATTTCTCTTGGAAAATCGAACATTAAGTAGTTTGAATTGATCTTAAACTATACTTACTTCCTCGTGCTCAACCTTGGGTTTGCCCAAGTAAAAAATCACATTACTTGAATCGATTTCATCTCTCAAGTAATATTTTGATTGATCCTGATTTACCTGACTACAACAACTTCACATAAATAACTAAGGGTATATATGGGATTATCAAGGATGCTTCAGGGTATGCCAATTTTAATGGGTGTAAAGTCCTAAAAATTTATTTCATCGATTCCTCCATTTGAATATTGCCTTTGGATCCGACCCAACAAAACGAATGCATTGGAAATTGTTTCATGTCAATCGAAAATTGTTATAGTTGTTATGAATTTCAAAAGAAATAAAGGGGAATATTATTAAAAACTATTACACTTTGTTATGAATTTCGAGCGTAATAAAACTGCCAAACCCTCCAAATATCATTTTATTTGAGAAAACTTTATCTAATTTTTCTTTATAAGATCATCCGACATAAGGGGAAATTCTATTGAAAATTTCTTTGAAATATCATCTGATATAAGAAGAAATTATGATGAAATTTTAATAAATTATATTCTTTGTGTTCTTCGTATCCCTCACATTCTTCGCTCTATCACCGCATTCTCTATTTTTTCTTCGTATTTTTAATTCAAAAAAAGGTTTCGACCATTTCAAGAATTGTTAATCATCATACTTGAACACAAATCAAAGTAGGTTGCGGTACATGAAAGATATCACGATTAGATAATGAAATCCTGTCGTTTGATGTTAGGTTTTCATATTAAATAAAAATAATTTCTTAAATTTATATTTTTCATTACGAAGAACATTTGACATGCTTATTTTAAGAATTTGGTGATGATTGATTCATGATCCACATCAAAACATTCGATAAAACTGAATTGATATGGGGATGCACACATATCAATGCTATGGTTCATGCAATTATGGAAAGCTAGATCATTTGTAGATATATTGTTTTAAGGAAATATGCATGTGTAAACCCAACCGGGGACAGAGAAAAAAAGGTAAATATTAATGCATAGAATCATATCATGTGAAATTGATATAATTTAAATTTAAATCCAATGATGAATATATCCCATAATGACTTGTAATAGATAATACAAATTGGGTATGCAATCTATAGGTTGATATATGATACATAGATGGTACACGGTTGCCCTAATACTTGAGCGTGTGAATAAAATACTTATAAAACATAGTGCTCAATTGCCATTACATGGATTGCCTGACTGAAGGTGTGATGCCATATGGAGGCACATGGTGGTTTAATAGCATGTGGGTTATGATAACATGTATTTTAAGTCACTGATAAATATGATCAAATGCTTATTATCCTTTATTTTTAAGCAATTGAATCCTGAAGACGATGTAGTTCTTTATTAGATGGGTTGAGCCTTTGAAAACCCTGGATAATAAGATAAAAGAAAATTATCAAGGTAGAATTGGGAGGATTGTTGAGGCGATGATGAATGTTCATCACCTTTATTCTATTATTTTGGCCTTAAAAACCCTAGCTAAATGTATGTAAATAGCATTATTTTTTACAAATCAACATTCATAATTTATTATATTTATTGTATATACAATATAGTTATTAATGCCAACATTATACAATAAATAAAAGAAAATGGTAAAATGCGAAAGTAGGGGGAGATAAGGGCAAAAATTCCATAAAATCCCATTCTTTTATTCATAAATAATTCCTTTTTGGGACCTATTTTATTTTATATTATTTATATCTCAAATAAATTAACTTTGTATATGAAATTGTATATAATAATATATAGAAAAATACAAAATTGATTTCACTCAAAAACAATATACAATGTACTTGTTATACTTTTAATAAGATTTCAAAATCCAAAGTTCCCCGACCCATCTCCATATGAACTCAAAATGTATCAAATAACCTTTAATTGTATATAACTTTTAATAAGCTATTTAATGAAGTGGTTTCATTTAATTTGGAGTTAAGATGTAAAAGTTAGGTTTTAGATTCCGTATAATATACCCGGATAAAATATTATTTTTATATTTTTATAATTTTATTATTTTGTAAATATTATTTATAGTATATGTACATATTTAGAATAGAATAAAACTATAAAGAAAATACAAAAATAAAATAGTCTTTATAAATGCATAGATGAATACGAAGAGGAAAGAGATGTAGGCCTCATAGTATACGTTGTTTTGTATCACTCCTTCCCCAGGGACAAGGGCCTTGCTCTTTACTAGGCCTGTTAGAAATCACAATACTTATACCTATATAATATACACCCATATTTATTTAAGTGTACATATGATATAAGAAAATAAATATATATAAGTTATAAATATATAAACTAAGGAAATAAAATAATAAAATAAAAAATACAATATAAAAATAAAATATACAAAACAAAGGTAAATATACCTCTAAATGAAACCCTAAAAAGAAGAATAATAAATAATCTCATAAAAATAAATAAAAATCACATTATAGAAAGTAATAAAATTAATACAACCATTTACTAATTTATTTACATTTATTTTTCAATTTGTCTAGTTTTGTCTTTTTGCAAGTGACGCGACCCAATCAGGGCCAATCACCTGTTGACTTGGGTCAACTGTCTGATCCAAATCGTAAACTCGGTCAGACCATCCTAGTACCTCTTCTTCCTCGATTTTGTTGCCCACTACATTCATCTTTTCATGTGGATTCTTCTTTGACTTTTCCTCCTCAATCCATCATCTTTCACTCGTCTTTGATTCCTCGAGGATTTGGTCACTGCAACGATCATGCCACCTTGATCTTCCCAGCCCTGTACATATACCAAGCTCCGCCATTATTTGAATTTGAATCCCTTTTGGCCCTTTTCTTGACTCCTCTTGTTATGCTCTAGATCAGGGCTCATGATAGGAGCTCTCTATTGCCGATTACAACAAAGAAGGGCATGGCAGGAGATCGATTCCACATCTCAGTGAACTTCGCTACTGTGAGGTCCATCTCATGGCTCATGCCATTTGAGGTCCGGTTTTTTTGCTTTTTAGATAATTTTTATCTTCTAGTTTTATGTCCCGCAATAGAATTAGGTTTAATCTTTTGATTTAGTGTAAAATCGTTTCTTCGTAGTTCATCAGAGTTCTCCCCAACTTATCTCCGCCTTGTTTTTTGAACCACAAACCATCTCACCTTCTTCCCCTGCTGATTCTCCACCCCCTACCATGCTCCACCCAACCTGATCCTTCTTGTATCAGGATCCCAACGCTCCACCTCCTCCCTTCGCTGGAGCAGATGCCACGTTGTCGCATTCTGACTTCGTTCCACCCTCTGAAAGCTCGAGGAAGTTTCCCTCGACCTAACGAATTTTTCTGTAAGTATTTGGAGCGAAAGCCCACCGAGAGGAACTTTTGGGATGTGAAGGAGGTTCCCAGGTCGCCTGAGCTTCACCGACTTCTTAAGACTCCTTTGATGGTCCTTGAGGCCTTTTGAGACCTCCAGACGAAGACCATCTCAGGGAACCCATTGAGCATCCCAGGAGCCCGAGAGCACTGAAAAGCAACGAATTGAGTAGAAGAAGTTCATCGGCCACATTGTTCTTCCCTATTCTTCAGGGAGAGCAGTGGCCTTTGGATCTTGTCTCCTCCCCAGATTGAAGAACGTCTGTTGGATCTCGCCTCCACGCTGAATCACATTTTCACCACAATAATAATCATTTCTTATTGTAGTATAGCTGATGAAAATGGTTCAGCAAAAACCACAACTTCGAATATGTGGAAATTAATTTACTTAGCAAGTCTACCAAGGTCAAACACAGGGACACGAGCCTCTTCTTATATTTATAAAAAATTATTGTTTTATTAATGCGTGATCATTGTCTAGTCTTAGGTCTTCATACAAAATGGTATGCAAGGCATATAAAACAATGCAAAGACAAGTGATGCATGCAATTTTTATTTGATTTTTAGATGCAATTAAAAGATGAGATGCAATATGAATATGCATGCATATATGTATGTGTAAATATACCCCAGAATCAACAAGTTATTGAGGAATAAAATGAGGGTCGATTTCAGCGACAAGTGGAGCATTAAAAATAATCCATGGCATATAATTAAAAGAGCATGAGGCATTGTATATCATCAAAACCTATCATATTTAATTTAGTGTTAAAATAAGAAATTAAACATGCCATTTGAAAGACAATGAAATAAACATCAAAATTAAACTGAAATCATTTAAATTGAACTTAAAATGCGGCTGATCCAACGGTCGATGTACGAACTGGAGGCGTGGCTCGATCCGACGGCGACGAAGCGCGGAGGAAGAACGGGGAAGAACGCCGGCGAGGCGAACTTCCCCAAGCTCGATCTCGGTGGTTCGTCGCTCTCAGGGCTTCAAAATGGAGCTGCTGCTTCCTGGTGGTCGTCTCTATCTCATAGGGGCTTCAAAAGTGGCCGAGGCTCGCGGAGGGGGGAGGCGGAGCTGGAGGGCTCGGTCGAGCTCCGGCGAGAGTCAAAACTGCACCCAGGTGCGAGTCGAATGGAGGTGACCTGCAAAACAAAGTGAGAGGGTCCAGGGCAAGTTGCCTGGACCCCACGGAGGCGAAAAGGTGGCGCGAAGTGGTGGTTAGGAACTCGGCCGGAGATGCGCTCCGGCGAGGTGGGTCTGATGGGATGATTTGATCGATGGCTGCGAAGATTTCTTGAAGCGAAATGATCCAAGAACTAAGGCGAGAAAAATGCAATAAAAATTAGAGGGGAAGGTGGCGGCCTCAACGGTCAAGACCGGAGGGAAGTTACCTCGACCGCCGGAGTTGGGGGAGGTTGTGGAGACACCTCCGACCTCCTTCACCTTGGCTGATGGCCCGAAGATGGAGCTGTCACCTCCAGGTCTTCGTGGAGCACGCAAGGGGTGAGGAGGGATTGACCGAAGGGACTCGAATTCAAATTGCAAGTCAGGGATTGCATATAAGTCGTTTGACCCGATGACTGAGGTGGTCCAAAGACCAAGGAAGAACGCCTCGCGCAACGATCCAAAACCCTAGGTTTCCCTTGGGCGTGCATCACTGGAAACCGAGGAGCAAAAATCCTTAAGAGGTCGATGCGAAAGAGTGGAAGATTCAACCTTGATAAATGGGTGAACAGGGGTCAAAACGCAGACTGTCAGAGGCTAAAGGGGTCTAGGACACCTAGTTGACCGGGGTCAACTAGGGTTTGCACGTGGTTGGTCCACGTGGACCAACCAGGAAAAACCCTGGAAAATACTTTTATTAATTCGACTAAAAATAGAAAATGGCCGAATTAAATTTAGGTTATTAAATAAAAAATATTTATTATTTTATGTAGTGTTTTATTCTGATTTTTAATTATTTTTATGGAATATATTTTTACAAGTTTACTTTTATACCCCTTTATATGTATAACATCTATATATTTAAGTATTTTATAATAATTTTGTTTATTTAATTTATTTATTTTTGTGTATTATTTTATAAAATTATAAAATACTTTTATACATGTAATTAAATTTTTATTTTATTTTTTTCTGAAATTTTTTCTATATTTAATAAAATATGAGTGTGTATTGTATAGGTATGAGTGTAGGTAGTATACCTATGTATTATGTATACATGTATTTTATTTTGAGTTTTATTTAGGTTTTTATTCTGATTTTAATGTACATATGTATTATAAATAATAATTACAAAATTATAAAAATATAAAATTATAAAAATAATGAATAAATAATAAAATGAATATTTTAATCTGTACAAGTATACTACAAGGGTCCAAAACTCAACTTTCAAATCGTAACTCCGAAAAATACGAAACCACCTCCATTAAATAGATTATTTTATGTTATATACAACTAAAGGTGAGTTTGGTACATTTCGAGTTTTTATTTGCAAGATACAGGTCTGGGAAGTTAGAGTTCTGGAATCTTATCAGACCATAACTTTTTATCTGTGCATTATTTTTTAGTGAAATCAATTTTGTATTTTTATTTATTTAATTATCTACAACTTTCATGTACAAAGTTTCTTTATTTGAGGTATAAAAAGTGGAACCAAAAATAGGTCTCAAAATGAATAAAGAATGAAGGAAAATAAAAGGTATTTTTATTGTATTTTTACCCTTATCTCCCCTACTTTATTCCTTGTCGACCCATCCATCAAGATGCCTAGGTCTCGGGGTTTTGGGTCATAAAATATTTACAATATTTTATTCTTTTTCTTTTCTTTTATTTGTTCTATAATTTTGGCTTTAATTACAGTATTTTATACACTATTTGGATGCACATGCGTGAATGCTAAGATGATGGATTTAATGCTATTTATACGCATTTGCTAGGATTTTTGATGCCAAAATGATAGAATAAAGATGATGAAATGTGGCTTCATCAACAAGCAAGCAATCTGACAGCATAACGACGACGCTATGACGATGACAACTCTCTATAGGGCTCCATGGTGGACGACCACAATGAGGGAGGAAGAGGGAGGGTTGACGTGTAGAGAGATGGGGGGAGAGAACCTTATGTTCTTATTGTCTTCTTGAAGATCAAGGGGTGCCCTTCTATTTATAATATTTTGGGAGTCCATGGATCCCAATCCAAGTGCACACAAATCCAATGGATGAGACTGATTTTTGTTTCTTTCAATCAATGACCATGACTTGTTGCTCCAATATTTCCATAAACAACTATTACTTTAAATAAATCAAAATGTATGCAATATAATTTTGATTTAATACAAATCAATTTGTTTAGAAAATAAATAAAGGAGACCCACTGCATACCATGCATGGAGTAGACGACCATAGAGTCTCACTCCATGTGTCGCCCACCCCATGTATGGAAAGGAGGAGATACTTCTCTTCCATATTGGACCAAATCTTGGAGATTTCCAATATTAAATTATGCAAAAAAATTGTTTCATATTTAATCACAAAAAATAATTCTAAATTATTTTGTGACAAGTTCAATCATGCCATTGAAAGAATGTGAATCACATTCACAACCCAAAAAATGTAAATTACATTTTCAATTAATTGTTTAATGTGAATCCAATTCACATCAACATTTAATTAACAAATGTGAATTACAAATAGCTCTCTCTTATATATTATAAATCACATTTATAATATATGTGAATAATTTGGATAGTGCTATCCATATTTTTCATATCCATGATAATTAAATCATATTTAATCATCTTGGATCTCTATTCTCATGTAACGAAATAATATGAATCACATTCACATTATTCACATCTTTGATAACTAAATCACATTTAATTATCTAAGATAATTCTCCTTATAATATGAATCAACTTTATATTATTCATTATAATTAAATCACATTTAATTATCAATTTTCTCAATGATCGGATATATATATATATCAATAATGATATTATCCTTGAAATCTTTCAGGGATAATGTGCTTTCTCCGTTGATACTTGGAGATAAGGACATGATGATTATATTGTTCCAAGTATAGTGACTTGGATATTGAGATCAAGTCTCAAACCCAGATCTTGCGGACCTCTCATAAAAGCTCGATTAAATCAAGACCGCAAATCTAATCTTCTCATTGCATCTGAATCAGATTCAGATCATTGTCCAACATTTGGACCAAGATCAGATCATTTCTCTAATGAGAGGAGTCATAAAATCCAGACTCGTTTCATCACTCCCTAGGAATGGAAGTGTCGTGGTTATACAATCGTTTATGATTACATCACCCTCATGTATTCCTAATACCTGTACATCGTACATACTGGAAGGTCCAAAATAAACTCGAAGTATTAGATCAATTTTACACTGTCTACTTTGATGTTTTATCATTAAGTTTTTCATTTGATCATTGGGAGTCGGTATCGATTATATACCTTCCAAAAGCATATATCATACCCAAGTGTTGATCATATACTTTCCAAAAGCATATATCAATCCTACAAATTCAGTCAAGCTTCCAAAGTGAGAAGACTATGCACGGAATTTGATTCTTCCCAATATCTTCATGAGTGAGCTTATGTATCCCGATTCAGTAATGAACCTGTATGATCTCTTTGAGAGATCGTATTACTCATATGCCCATGCATGCACACCACCACGTCGGTGTATAGACCTTGGTTAGGTCATCAACCTTACATACTCAGACATATAGTAACACATATGTCTCCAGTCAGAGGATGCATGACTCTATCGTGATAATATACTACATAGGTCTTTGGTTATCTCGATCTCGTTAAGTCAACTCTTTGACCTAACTTATCTAACACCTTCGAATCTTTATTCCTATGTGGAGGACCTGCATCAAGAAGTTGGATAGATATCAACCTTTACAGAAAGGATTGCCATCTCCTTCTCAGGTCGGAGATCATCTTTTAATTATCATTTGATGATGCTAGATGAGTCCTCAATCTAACTCTTTAGATATTCAACCAAGCACCAACCTCTATGATTCAATAATTGAATCAACAACTGTATGATTATTAAGATGGTCATGGTACATAACCCTGATTGTACTAAGGGATCTATTATGCAAATTCATTATTCTTTATTTCAGATCAGGGAATTGATATTTGCAATAACATTTATTGCATAATGTCTCTCCGTGGGCTCGCATGTCCAACATTTCTCTCCCTCACATTGGAACAAGGGCCTCTCGAGTGCATGAGTATTCAACACCTGTATAATTTTGTTTTGTTGATCAATGTGTCTATCAAGATAATTTAGAGTCATACGCACTTGTTTTTCTGAGAGTACACCAGGGTGTGTCTTTCTTGAGTATCTAAGATACCTTCGACGCCAAGACTTGTATCACTACACGATACAAACCCTTTTATAGTGCTAACCCGACTCCTTGATCCTAATATCTTTTGGTCTAAGTGGATACTATGAAAATGGTTGGGAGTGCTCGCCTTTGAGTGGAAGCTCTTTTGAATTTGACTTTGTAATGATAGAGCCTTTTCTTGTATGAGGGAACTTCTCTCAATTTTTCATTTCATTTGTTTGGCTAGCTCCACTACATTTACTAAAAGTTGACGCATACTGAAGAAGTAGATTTCATCACACCCAGGCACGTAGGTCAATATCAAGAGATGGCATGCAAACTTATTCACATACTGACTAGGGTTTTGATAACTCAACTCATCTCATCAATCATGCAGTTGTGAAAGTGATGTGCTGATCATATTCTTTAGAAGGTAAAGATGAAGAGTGCAATATAGCACTCAAATCTTTCAAATTAGGGAAGCATGGATTATTAAGTTCAAAACCTCAATGACTAAAGCTGGCTAACTCATACTCTCAAGATCTCAGAAATCCAGTGTCTTCAAATCCTTGAGCCTTGAGTGATAGTGGGTGTGTCAGGAATGCACCAACTCTAGAGCTAGTGATTTTTTGTGATTTTTATCTGTAACATTCGAATCCGCATAAACCCAAACCCGACCCGATCAGGGTTCGATCAACCCAATAAAGTTGTCTGGCAACATTAGACAACCTAAAAGGATCAATTGATTATGGTACACATTGAAAATTCATAAGCAGATCCCAGTTATTGAAGCATAATTTATCTACATATTTTCATAGAACTATTAATTACGGGTAGTTTTAATTTCGTTAAATTTCAATTATATAAAGCTTTCTCTGAACATGTTCATCATGTTACTCTGTTTAACTCTCTATAACATTTCCATTAGCACAATTATCCTCTTAGCAAGTTACGCCACGTGTGATATCAAGGATCGTGCCATTTTAATCTATTTTTTTTGGTTAAAGGTGCTTGGTAGGGCTAAGTAACACATACAAATGCTGATGTAATCCACCTATGAATAATCTACAACTTACAGTTAGTACTCACCAAATCATACGACATTAAATTTCTTTGCATTAACTAATGAAAAAATGTTTACTCTAGTAATGATACGAAATGGGATTCGATATTCTTACTAAATTAAGAACAAACCCACGTTTTACAAATATAGGTAATCAGGCAGCAACATTTGCCCACATAAAGCAAATAGAGATGGATTAGCATGAGTAATTATTTGAACAATCCTGAGAAAATGGGAATAACCAGTGATGATCTTTACACTCAAAATAGTCTCTCTAAAATTAAGTTGGGACTGGGCAATGGTTACTGGTACTAAATCTAACAATTATGTTGGGAGTAGGGTATATATGAGACGAGGATAAATCAGATGTAATGATAAATAATAGTGTTGGTCATGGTAACCCTTACACCTGACCATGCGAGGGCGCGGTGACCCTCAACTGGACGGGAGATAGGAAGCCCAGTTTGGGCAGCAACCTCTTAATGCACGGGTCTAGGATCCCAGTCCCTTTCACGATTTTTACGCGAGATCGTAGTGTTTTTACGCCTCGTTGGGATCCCGAATTATTTTTTACCAGTTCCGCTGACTCTCAGTTTTAGGATACCCATTGGGGGGATCCATGGTTTTCAATTTTTTGTATGAGCTTGTTTGACCGTACTAGTCGGACCGATTTCTAGAGTGACTTTTCCGGAGAGTCACTCTCACTCATCTCTGGGGCATAGTTTTGGAGTAGACCTTTCCCTATATTATACCGTACTTCCAATTAGAGGGAGAGACGGAAGAGCCCTTTTATAGGCTACCTCACCGCTTGAGTTTTGTTTACTTTCGCCAACAGACTTGGCGATTCTACATCCAAATCATCCATGTACACATCTAAGTCATCTAGAGTTACATCTGAGACAGTTACAGTTGAGTGTTGAAGGAGTTACAATCAAAGTTGAGTTAGTAGAAAGTGACTAAAATTTGATTTGAAATTCCCATAAGCTAGTGGACGTGTTGAAAATTTAGTTAGGATGCATTATACAACACCGCATGCCTACGGAGGCACCCCAACCCTAAGACATTACCCACATCTTAGAGTTATAGTGTGAGGTCACGCACTAACCAAGATCGCAGACTATCCACTAGACTTAAGAATTAAATAAATCATTAAACCTTTCTAATCTCACCTTTCCCATCGTCAAATCCACAAACATGATATTAAACATGATATCTGAACAAAATGAGAATATATACATACACACATACATTCATGAACAATCAATTACAATATAAATATATTGTATATGAGAAATGTTGGGATAATGGGTGATCATGGGAGGTACTTACAAGCAACTTGAAAATCTTTTTACATACGCAAGTAGAAATAAATTTTAGTTGTTCCTGCCTTTCTACTTTCTTCCTTTTGAACATATTAAATGCTTTTTTTTATAAGTTTTTAAAAGGTATCAACGCCCGCTGACGCCTCTTCTTTCCAACATGTTTTGGCAGGAAAAGAGCCTGCTGCTCAGTAGCTATTGATGGCATCTGATGATCGGGTATATACTAGACGGTACGTATACTTTTGTTTCAATTTTTTGTTCAGTTTATAATGTAAATGCTTCCCTTTCTCTTCTGCACAAAATTTTGGGAATACTGTATGTACTGGCAAACTCCTTGTACATCTTGTAAATATATGAAAATTTATGAAATAAAATGTTGGTGGCACTTCTACTTCTTGTCTCTGTAGTTTATTTATTCATGAATGTGAATGTCATATGCAGTACCAAATGTGAAGAAAAAAATTTCCCCGTAAATTCATACATTTAATGCGATGCCAATGAATGTTGTATTGCGAAGGCGGCGTAAACGGGTACTCGGATCTAAGGGGGATCACATTATCTTTTGTAATTGTTATGAATTTTAATTTTTCATCATGTTTTTAATTCCTTCAAGAGACAATGACTGGACCAAGTTCATATGAATAGTTGCATCTACTTCCAGCCAGTATGGATGTAAGTACGGACCATTAGATGACTACTTGTGTTACTTGAGGACGAAACCATATATAGTGTCCTCTAAACCACCAACTCTGCTAAGGGAGACCGAAGTTCCTTCACTGAAAAGTAACTACCCATTTTTTAGCATAATAGTCAGAGTCTCTCGGAAAGAAATTTTTTAATTTTCAGATTTTTATGGATTTTTTTTGAAAAAGGTTAATTTTATTTACAAAAAGTTAATCCCTCAAATTTAAAAAGATTTTTACAAGAATTTTTCAAAAATCAGTTCACCGATCAGCTTAAACCCGAGACAAAATATTTTTCAAAAATTTTAAAACATGAGATATGGCTAAAGTATATATATACAATAAATATGGTATACTCCCTTATACTTAACTTCTACTATGTCCTCATAGCACAAGTGATATGAAGCCATAGATCTGGTTAAATACACGGTGATATAGCAGACTGAGTAGGAGGGTCCCCCCTATACTTAGGTCAAAAATGATCTAAGTATAAGAAGACAGATAGAGGGAAGAATGATTTCATCGGTTCTCAACTATACTTAGGCTGAAAATAGCTTAAGTAAAGGATGCAAAATTTTGGGTTGGGGGGCCCGTAGCTGTTAGGGTTAGAGGAGAGGGGAGTGTGAATTTTTTTTACAGACGAAGATATGGGAGGGGAGGTGTATGCATTGTGTAAATAAACAAAGATGGTGGTGGGGGGAGTGGATATACATATATGGATGTGCGTGCGCACGTGTGTGTATGTGTGTGTGGGGGGTGGAGGGTAGATCATTAAATGATCTACTCTTTTTTCCTTTTTTATGAAAATGAGCCCTCGAATGAGGACATCTAAAAATGCACATGATACATTTTTTACAACAAAATGCGTGAAAGAAACACTGACTAAAGTTCCTTGAATCCTTCATCTTTGTTTTCTTTTGCGTCTCCTTGCAGCGGGAGCTCCCAATTCCATGCCTCCATGTAGATCAAGCACCCTCGATCTCTATGGGCCCTGCCATAAAAGAATAATGTCAGAAAAATATCAAGAAATTTAATCATGAAATGATGTAAAAATAACACGATGAAAAGACCTAAAATTTTGAAAATATCCTCTTCAAAAACAATTTAATAAAATTCAATAAATAAATAAAGATGAGCAGTGTCCCCGGCAACGGGACCATTTGATAAATCGCATTTTCATCACATTAATAATTGTTTCTTATCATAGTATAGGGGATGAAAATGGTTCAGCAAAAACTACACCTTTGAATATGTGGAAAATAATTTACTTGGCAAGTCTACCAAGGTCGAACACAAGAACATAAGCCTCTTCGTCTATTTATCCAAAATTATTGTTTCATTAATGCGTGATTATTTTCTAGTCTTAGGTCTTTATTCAAATTGATATGCAAGGCAGATAAAACAATGTAAAGACAAGTGATGCATGCAATTTCTATTTGATTTTTAGATGCAATTAAAAGATGGGATGTTGGGTCAATTTCAGCAACAAGTGGAGCATTGAAAATAATCCATGGCATATAATTAAAAGATAAGGAGACACTATATATCATCTAAAATCATCATATTTAATTTAGTGTCAAATAAAGAAATTAACATGATATTATAAAGATAATGAAATAATCATCAAAATAAAACTGAAATCATTCAATTTGGACTTGAAATGCTCAAGATATGCTCAAAACAATGCAAGGGCATAAATGTAATAAAAATGCAAGGAAATAAAATGATAAATAGCACAAATAGGCCCTTGGAGGGACCTATTTGCAATTTAGAAAAACTAGAGGAACCTCCCTATAAAATACCCCAGACGTGCATGTGAGGCACACATCTGGATGACCTAAATGTAATATCTGAAAACTCCAAGATCTTTAATGCAATTTGCCCAATGCCTCACACGCCATCCACGTGAGGAGCCAGACTTGGGAGACGACCCAGGCTTGGGTGGATGACTTGGCATCTTCTGGTTGCTCGAGGAGTGGTTTGGGCTTCTTGAGCCTCCTTAACTCAGAGGGGATGATGTGGCTTCATCTGAACCATCCAATTGAGAAGATCGGATGACACTTGTATGTTGAGGCTTGTCCCTCTTCCTCCTCGCTCACGACGAAGAAGAGGGGGCTCCGGTGACCCCTATGGAGCTCCACCGACGCCCCTTCCTAGGCTCGAAGGTTGAGAAGTCTATCTAAGAACCTCAGGAAGTAGCTGGAGATGCGACGAGGGTCTGATTATAGATTGAGTGGTCGGTCAATGAGGTGTAGCCGGAGACGAGGTCCGAGAATGGAGTATAGGTGCGAGCTTCGACCATTGAAGTTCCTGCAAAGTTAGCTCATATCCAAAGCATGCTGTGGGTGAGGAGAATGATTATCCTATCGAGCGGAGAAGTGGAGGACTTGTGCTCTTCTCCAGCAGACTAGAGTAGAGATGGGGCAGAGGTGATAGAGGTTTTGGAGGAGAGGAGAGGGGAATCGAGGAAGTCGTGAAGGTGATCGATGGGTGGAAAACCTCGTTGGGTGGTTGATGAACAATGAAGATGGCGGAACCTTGCGGGATAATTTCGAGAAAACAAGGAGAAAAATAAGAAAAAATGACATGGAGGATTGAGGAGGAAGAAGTATGAAGCCTTGAACATGGTCTCCCTCAGATCCTATATCATAAGATCTGGCTCGTCAAGAGGAAACCAACGGAATTTGTTTCGTATGAATCGGACTTTGTTTGAATTGTTATGATTTTCAGAAGAAAGAGTAGTAAAGAGGTTTAAGACATCATTAACCCATAATGACCGTCATTAAGACTAATTAAACATGATTAAAGAAACTAATGATGGATTGAAAACCACTAATGACCATTAGCGAACACCAATCAACAGTTAGCAAAAGATAAGCCTAAGCCACGAAAGTTAAATCGTGATTAGTGAAAGTTAATCACGATTAGCGTTAATTAAGCGTCATTAGCGAATCTAGAATCCTCTGGAATGTTCTAACTTAAGCCCTAAGTTTCAGATAAGTTTTGGCCAAAACCATGGGCCGCTAACTGCAGTTAAGGGCTAAACCATGGTTTACTAACCATGGTTAGTGGTTTTCAGGAGCCTATAAATACCCCCTACCCATTCATTCTCTACGATTTCCACTACCACCACCCCAAGGGCTAGGGCGAGAGGTCGGGAGGAGGAGTAGGAGGCGAGGAAGGAGCGCTAGCGAAGCGCTGCCGGTGAACGATGAGGAGGAAAGTATGATCCTCTCTTAGTTTGCTTCATGAGTTAGATTTTCGATTCTTTCAGTTTCGTTATTGTTTTCCTCTAGATGATTTTATAAAGGAAACTCTTTACGTTTTTCTTTTAAAATATGTCACGATATAAGGGAAAACTCTGCCGAAATTTTTCTAGAAATATGTCCCGATATAAGGGGAAACTCTGTTGAAATTTTTCTAGAAATATGTCCCAGTATAAGGGGAAATTCTGCCGAAATTTTCTTAGAAATGTCACCAAATATAAGGGGAAGTTCTGCCAAAATTTTAAGAAAAATTTTGTTCTTCGTGTTCTTCGTGTGTTCTTCGCATTCTTCGTGTTCTTGGCACGCTCTTAGTGATTTTGATACAAAAATGATATTCGATCATTTCAAGAGCCTTAAATCATCCTTTCTGAAAATGAAATATAATAAAGCACTGCATACACGAGTAAGAGATCGATTAGGTAACTAAATCCTTCCTTTTGTTGTTGGGTTTTCATATGAGATCGTTGAAATTTCTGATTTTATGTTCTTTCCTACGAAGAACCCTAATTTTGGCTATTTTTGAGAAAGTATGAAAAGTTACATTGTGATTCCCACTAAAATCAGGTTTAAGCATCGAATTGATGCAGTGGTTTGGAAAGTTAAGGCTTGGGAGTTAAAATAAGCATAAATATGAGTATATATGCATATGAATAATATATATGTGAGTCTATACTAAGTGTTGATGATTATGCAAATCGGAGACTTAACAAAAGAACTGCATCATGGGAATCGATGTGTTTTGAATGGATCCTGAAAAGGATCGTGTGTCACGTTAAGGATGACTGGGAGTAGAACTACAAGTCGGGCATGCAACCTGTAGGTTTGTCGGAAGGAACACGTATTGGTGTTTCCCTACCTAGGTGGTACACGGTTGCCCTGTCATGATAAGTGCGCACAAAATGAATGATTTGCAACGTGTGATACCGGGAGTAAATATCTTCGGGTTGAACGACAGAAGAAGTGGTCGTGCCATGTGGAGGTACGGGTGGTTCAATTACGGCTAGGTCATGATAATATGTATTTAAAGCCGTTAGGTTATACGATTAAATGTTAGCATGAGGTTTAAGCAGCCAAGTCCTCGAGGACGGTGTGCTCCTTTGTTTGCCAGGCTGAGGGCTTGAGACCCTGTATAATAAAAGAAAAGGAAATTGTCAGGGTAGTATTGGAGGATTAGTTGAGGTGACGTGCGGCAACATAAGCTTACCATATCAATGCAATCTCCAATCCCGAAGTGTCCACAGCTTCGGAGTCCAAGAATGGTAGGGTTCCCTTGGACTAATCCCTGATGTGGAATAGATAGAAATAGGACTTAAATTAATGAGAAGGAATGTAACTTTCATGACAACAAGTTTTGCACAATTACACCATTTTGTTTGCTTTTCTCTTCTTCGTTACTTAGCATTCGCTAATTGTTATCCTATGATTTATGGAAAATCCAACAGGTGTCGGTGAGTCATCGCAAGGACTTTAGTAATCCAACCAGCTTACATAGTAGACATCCAGCCAACCACAATAGCTTTACTTTGTAAGGTAGTTAGTAATATTTTTGTGTATTTTCTTTTCAAGTTGATGTACATGTAAATGGTTATAGTGGGACAATGTATCTTGCGAACTTTATTTTGTGAATGGAAAAGTGTTAAAATACTTTCTTCTGAGTATTTTTATTTGCAGTCTATTGATGAATGTTAGTTGTGATTGCTGAATAAATTATTGTTGAGTAACTAGATTCGGATATGGGAGGATCCGACGGCCCAGAATCGGGGTCGTGACAAGAAGGGTGGTCGAAGTGTCCTAGACTGAGCTTCAGATGAAGCTCTGGTCTTCGCTTAATGAGGCCAGTCGGTCCTCGTGCTTGATTAGATGCTAGGCAGCCAAGGCACGATGGTCAACGCCGTGGGTCGTCACATGGGAAGAAGTCATCATCGCCCAATTCGTCCCTCCTCTGTCACCGGAGGGGCGAGGGAAGCTAGGCTTTAGCCCGTGGAATGGTGGACGACTAGGGATGGATGCAGAGCTCGGGTTTTATAGGTGGTGGAATGGGTGTTACTAGTGGTGGTGATGATGGATGTAATGGTAGATCGGAGGGAATCAATGCATGGGATGAGGGCTTTGATGGTTGCACGTGGATGAAGGAAGATAGGGCTACGAAGGGGGAGCGTTAGGGAGATGAGAGGTGAGAGAAGGACGGTACTAAAATTGGAAGGGGGAGAAGGGGGCGTGAGGTGTAACAACATCCGGGGGAGTGTGCTGGAGGTAGGTGGCAAAGCCTGAACCGTTGGATCATGCAGTCCAACTGTCCAAATGGAGGCACGGGTGAAGGGTAGGATGAAGTTGGGCAAGTGATCTGATGGTGGAGAATGAAGGGGTGACATGGAACGAGCAGGGCCGCTTGATGGAAGCATATCATGTGGTGGAGGAAGATGCAGAACGGAGAGGCTTGGATGAGATCTTATGATCTCATCCAATAATGGAGATCGGGGCGGGTATGGATGGGTAGGATGAAGGTGGGAAACCAAATCATACGGTGGAGATCAGTGACGAGTGGCGCGAAGAAGATGCATCCGTGTGGTGGCTCCAGAGAGCGCCACATGACCACTCCAGAAAATTTGAAAATAACAAAAACAAAGAAAGTTCAATAAGAAATAGAAGGAGGCTTAATTGGGAAAAGTCAAAACATGAAGTTGTAGATCTCTATGAGATCTCAAAGTTTCATGTTTAATAACAAGTCAAACGAGGTCATTTGTACAAAGATGAATTTTCAGGAGCTAAGTTAAAACACTGTGTTTTGGGTTTTGATTTTTTTTGTATTTTAAATTTCTTTTAAAAACCAAAACAAATATATACAATTACTAACCTAATTTTTGGGGATAAGGAAAATAAGAAAAAGAGTTAGTAAATAAATACAATAAATTAGGGTTAGAATATAGGTCAATTATACATAGTTTATTCATAATATAATCTAAGTTAATAATAAGGATTATTCATAATATAATATAAGTTAATAATAAGGATTTAATTGTAATTTTTGTTGAATTATTTAAGCAAAGAGAATAATAAAATTTTAACATAATGTATATGAGATTTATCACTCCACCCAACCGTCAAATCGCAGTTGAGATCTAATCTCAACGCTCCATCTGCGAAGGGGTACCTGTTGCTGGTCGTCGACACATGGCAAGTGGAGCGTTCACCATCGTTAGATCCTGCTTCAGAGGGTATTTTACGCATGAACCCTCATACTTTTTGTATTTACTTTTCATTCCATAAACATTTGTTGGTAGTTCAAATACTTTTGTAATAATTACATTTAATCCTTCGCACTTTCAATATTTACATTTAGGTCCATTCCACGTCACCTCATGTACCAGTGTGCATGAAGGGATATGGTATTTTGTAATTGGAACCTCGGGCTTTATTATTTCATTTCAGTCCACTAACTTGTGTACCTAGTGTAGTACTTTTTCTCTAAATTATATTTGATCACCACCAATTGTATTAAATTGCAAAAATAACCACCGGGTATATATTATTGAATATTTTTGGAAATAAATTGCATGTTTTCCCCATGGAATTTTCTGGGGTGTTCGAATTTAGTTCCAGAACTTTAAATATTTGCAAAAGCCCCCATGTCAGAATGTATTTTCTTTTTGTATTTTTTTGTGAAAAATAGCTCATGGTAGATAACAATTTATGAAAAATACCTTAAATACCTAGCATATATCTTCATCACATACATTTTTGGTTGGGTATTTTGAGTTTATTTTATATTTATAAAATTCAAAAATTGAGCTATTATTCCATGATTGCAGTAAGAAACCCTTTAAAAAATATAAAATATTTTGAAAAATCCCCCAAAATATATTTTATCTATTATTGTATTTTCTAACTCCAGATCAAATATACCTTAAAATAGAAAAATAAAAGACTAAAAATTAGAAAGCTCCAAAATCCTTTACAAAAATATAAAAAATCCCCAACCCTTTTCTATCTTGTAATTTCTTTTCATTATATATTAATAATTAAAAATAGTTATGGAAAAATTTAGCTTTATTTTCGATTTTTAATTCCCAAAACAATACGGTCTATTTATTATACTTACAGCTTTCCCTCATTTAATAAATTAAAAAACAAAAAATGAGTAAAAAATATCAGAAAATATCAAAAAATAGAGAAAAAAATATAAAAAAGATATAAAGATTTTCTTTGGGTTTTTTTGAGTATTTATATATATTTATATCTTTATACTAGACTATATAGTATATTTATACTTATTTATACTTATATTACTCCTAATATTATTATTGATAAATTAGAAAAATATAAAAATTGCAAGATAAAGAAAATAAAAAATTATAAAAACAAAAATTCAAAAAAAATAAATAATTTAAAACCCAACAGAATCTAAGAAACCTAAAAATACCCAAAATTATTTATTGACTTTCTTTGCCAATTTTTGATTGTCTATCCTCAGGTGTTTCCTATGTTCAACCCCTACTTTACTTGCCACTATACATCTATTTATAAGATATAATAAATTTTGATTCACATTTGCTTGCTTTACTTGGATTATTCATGGTGTGGGTTTATTATTGATTGATCTCGGGCTTTGTTAGTGGTTGCATCAACGACAATATATCTTTGCTTCTGTGAGGATATTATACTAGACCCTTGCAAAATACGAGTCATCAGGCGACACATAGAGACATTAGCTCATCAAATCAATGCAACCAGCAATATTTGAGTGCCCACAGCTTCAGAGTCCATGATAGGTGAGGTGACATCGTTTGGACTAATCCCCGACATGGAATTAAATGAGTAGGACTTAATGAAATAGATGGATATAAAGAAGAAATGGAGTTATTCTAGTATAATAAGTTTTACAAATTATCTTACCTATTTACTTTTCTCTTTTTTGTTACTAGACGCTCGTTCACCCCTATCTTATGTTTTCTAAAATCCTCACATGCATTTGTGGGCCCTCAAAAGGATAATACCCACCCAACCAATCAACCGATAATCGTTGCTTCTAGTTTGATGTATTTAATAGCTCCTTTGTGTCTTTTTTCTTCAGCTTGTTGTATATGTAAAAGAATACAATGGGATGGTTTGTTATGTAAACTTTACAAACTTTATTTTGTGAATGTAAAACTATGAGATATTTTTATAACATTTTATTGTACTTTGTTTCTGGATGTTAGTTGTTATTAAGTAAATGTATCATCGAGTAACCATATCTAGTTAATAGAAGGACCCAATGACCCAGAATTGAAGTCATCACAATGGGGACATGGCTTCAGGGTTATAAATAAAGAGGAAAATGTTATCCTCAACTTCATAATAGATTTTGACATTTTCATATCAAATACACTCTTCAAGAAGACAGAGGTTCAACTAATTACTTATAAGAGTAGCCTAACTAAGACACAGATAAATTACTTTACGATGAGAAAAAGACATTTAGTTATGTTGCGAGAACTGTAAAGTAATCCCAAGAGAGAGCTTGATATCTCAACATCGCTTTCTAGTCATGGATGTGCAAATAAAGATGTTAGTAAAGAAAGGATGATTCCCAAGACCATTAGAACTAAGACAATGGAATCTTCAACTGAAGAAAGTAAGTTTCAAGGATAAGGTTTTGGATGACTTATCTTGGGTATGTAACAGAAGTGCAAATAAGACATGGGAGGTGGTAGCATCTTGTATCTAAAGGCAGCGAAAGAGATGCTAGTAGAGTCTAAAGGAAGAGCTCTTGGTCGAAAGGAGGCTAAGTGGTGGAGTGAATGGTGCAAGAGAAGCTTAAAATCAAAAGAGATTGTTTAAATTTATGTATAAGGATAGTACAAGGGAAATTGTCACAAACTACAAAATAACAAAGAAGGAAGCGAAAAGGTTGTAATTAGAGCCAAGGCAAAAGACTATGCACTTTATACAAAAAGCTCGACTCTAAATAAGTCCAAAAGGATACATTTAGATTGTCCAAATCAAGAGAAAGAAAGACAAAAGATATTTCTCAAGTGAGATACATTAAGGACAAGGAAGGGAACATGCTTGTTACTCATAAGGATGTAGAGACTAGATGGAAGAAGCATTTCCATAAAGTTTTCATTGGACAAGAGAATAAAGAGATTACAGTGGGAGATCTATAGCTAGTAGTGAAAGTTACATGAATCATGCGAGCTATAGATGAATATAAAGAAAAAAATTAGAGGAGTATTTGAATGTTAAGAAACCTAGGAAATGTATAGGCATGATGACATCCCTATAGAAGTATGAAAAATTCTAAGTGAACATGGCTTCACATGGCTTACAAGTTTACTCAATGTTATTTGGCAAAGCAAGAAATACCTGAAGAATAGAAGGATAACATCATAACTCTTTAGAAAAATAAAGGAGACATTTCAAAATTGTTCAAATTACAAAGGTATCGAATTGATGAGTCATACAATGAAAAATTTGGGAATGTATGATCGATAAAAAACGGAGGCAACTTTCCAAAGTAATATAATACCAGTCCAAAATCATGTAACTATTGAAGTTATTCACCTGTTGAGGAAAAATGGAGATTTACAAAACTAAAAGGAAGAAACTTTATATGATTTTTATTGATTTGGAGAAGGCTTATGATTCGGTTCCAAGATAGATCTTGTGGAAAGTTTTGGAGAAGAGGCAAGTACTTTCCCTATATATTAACCTTATAAAGGATATGTATGATGTGACTTCATCTTGTGTATAGATCCAGTCTACGAAGACCAACTATTTTGACATAAGCATCGATCTGCATCAACGTTAAGTTTTGAGACCGTTCTTTATTTTGATTGTGGACGAGTTGACTAGTCACACTCAGGATGAGATACATTGGTGTGTGTTGTTTACCGATGATATTATATTGGTTGACGAGACTGGAGATTGCGTAAATGAGAAGTTTGAGGCTAGGAGACATACCTTAAAGGCTAAAGGATTTCGTATAAGTAGGCCTAAGATTGAATATATAAAGTACACATTTGATGGAAGTAGTCGTCAAGGAATCAAAGTGAAAACTGGAGATGATAATATTCAAAAGAAAGATTTTTTTTAAGTACTTCAGATCTATTTTGCAATATTATTGGGAAATCATTGAGATATTACTCGTAGAATAAGCGTAAGTTGGCTAAAGTGGAAATGAGCCTCTATTGTTGTGATAGGAGATTCAAAGGAAAATATTACGAAGTAGCTGTCAGACCTACTATGCTCCATGGATCTGAATGTTGGCCTATGAACCATAGACATGTGCAGAGAATGACATTAGAAAAATTGAAAATGCTATGATGGATATGTGCTCCTACACGAAAAGATCAGATTCGGAATGATATGATCAAAATGATAGCTGGTGTGGCTCCAATATAGGATAAGATGAGAGGAAATCATTTAAGGTGGTTTTGGCCATTTACAAAGAAGGTCGGTTGATGCATTAATTAAAAGATGCAAGATTTGTGATGTTGAGACGATTAAGGGAGGATGAGAAAGGCCCGATAAGTGTTGGAAAGAGATCATCAGAAGGAATCTTGATCATTTGGATCTACGTCCGAGAATGACTCAAAACAGAACCGGATAGAGGCAAAGAATCAGACAAGGTTTTTTTTGGTGTTGAGTTGGTTCCATGCTAAACCCGACATCATCGACATGCCTCTTGGGTTATATTTGAGGTCCATGAACTAAGGGAGGTCATGGTCATTAATTCTTTATCCAATGGTCTGATGACTTTCACTTATACAAAGATGTTCCTTTGAGATCTCCTCCCATGCAAAAAAAGTAGCTTATAACATTCCATACATCATGAACACGTACTTATAGAGATGATTCGTGATACTATTTGTAAGGGCGCCTTCAGGTCATTGACCGAGACAAACTTCATTGTCGATGACAACCACCTTCCAATGTTTATTAAGGTGATGACGCTAGAGCACTTGCGATAGTAATAAAAAATATGGAGATTATTATGAATTGGGCATACTACTCCCTCCTATTTATAAAAAAATCCCTAAATCAAGACCTTGCTCGGATTCGTAAATGGACCTTGACCCGTTTAGCTCAAAAGACCAGTACTCTGTTTAGAAAGATCGAAGAATTGTGATGTTCTTAGACTGTAACAGAACGGGTGGGGTTGACCGATGGAAGTAAGCAACATTTGGTCGTCCAACCGAATCGTTATCGAATAATGTTTGATCACTGAACATATAAAAAAAATCATTCTCACAATATCCTAAAATCCATTCAGATTTTCAGTTCCATCGTTACATCATCAATAAGGGTGTGATTGCAAAAGATAAATAACTAATACAATAATATTTCCTTGGTTCCAGTGGGTATATGGATATCCGTTATGTCAATGTAATAAATGTCACCACATTGAATATCTTGACCAAAACTGTCATACAATCTTATCTTCATGATCAACCTTGTCCTGCACTTGAAATGAATAAACATAATTTGCATGAGCCTAAAGTCCAGTATGCATCAGGGTCCATGCAGGGATTTTAAAGGTCCCTTCGCCTGTTATATTGCATGTAATTGAATTTTCATAAAAAAATATCATTGTGTACTTAAATGTTCCAACGCATGTCTAAGCTCGTTCTCTAACAAATGTATTTTGACTTCATTTATAAACATGGGTATACATTTAGAATTAACATAAGAACATATGCCATATATTTCTTTCATAAATATGAGTATGCATGTATAAAATATATAAAAATACATGTGCTATCATTTTTTTATCATAAGGGGTGTGTTTCATGAAGTTCAAAACATGTGCATGTCTTCTTTGTCATTTAGTTCATTCTTTCATATTAACCCCTTATATAACTTTTACAAGACTTGTGATGATTCATTATTCTTAAGTCATTTCTCTCATAACATATAATGATTTATCTTTAATTAATTTATTTCCTTACAAACATGTAATGGTTCACCTTTATAAACCATATCTTTCATCAGGGGCGGAACTAGTATACATTATGGGGGAGCCATGTCCTCCCCATGATTATTATATGTCACTTATAAAATGTATTAAGCTTTTAATACGGCCCCTCTTTAATTGTATTATTACTAATGTTGTTAGAGACATGTTGTAGAATCATTAAATGGTCAAGTGGTAGAGTGGTAAGATTATTATTTTGTAGACTTATTAGAATCAGGGATGGAACTAGTATAAATTATAACCCCCATGATTATTATACATCACTTATACAATGTATTAAGTTTTTAATATGGCCCGTCCTTAATTGTATTATAAATAATATTGTTAGAGAAATATTCATTATATAGTTAAGTGGTAGAGTGTCAAGGATATTATTTTGGAGATCAGGGTTCGAATCTTATCTCCATCAATTTTATTTTCTTTTATTGGGTTTATCCAATCACTTCTTAAGTATTAAAATAATTTGACATAAAATTATATTCGAATTTATTTATCTCTCTCATTATTTTTAATATCTTTGTAAATAAAATAAATTTTATTATTTCCTTTTAACCATGATTTTTTTGTTTCAAAATTTCACTTGATAATTTAGTCTTTTTAAAATGGATTTAGAGAGGCTTAAATTAGTATATTTATCCACTTTAAAAATAGCCACGGAAAATACCAATCTATGTGAAATTCTAAGATTAGTAATAGATTTAAATTCTATGTTTATCAAGATTGAAAGAGGTTCATTTTAAAAATATTAATTTTATTTAAAAATATCATTAAAAAATACATAGATTTTTCTATTTTTGAGCATACATAATAGTTGTACACTCGGCCCCTCCTTGATGAAATTCCTGATTCTGCCCCTGTCTTCCATTACTTGTAGTGCTTTATCTTTGCAAATCATTTCTTGCATACTTATATCGGTTTACCTTTATAAACTAATTATATACTTATTTATAATGGTTTATGATGAAGCCACGTTTCATCATCTTTATTCTATCATTTTGGCCTTAAAAACCCTAGCAAATGCCTGTAAATAGCATTAAAATCATCATCTTAGCATTCATGCATGTGCATTATATTAGTGTATAAAATACTGTAATTAAAGCCAAAATTATAGAATAAATAAAGAAAAGAAAAATAATAAAATATTGTAAATATTTTATGACCCGAAACCCCGAGACCTAGGCATCTTGATGAATAGGTCGACCAGGAATAAAGTAGGGGGAGATAAGGGTCAAATACCTATGTTATTTTCTTCATTCTTTATTCTTTTTGGGACCTATTTTTGGTTCCACTTTTTGTACCTCGAATAAAGAAACTTTATACATGAAAGTTGTAGATAATTTAATAAAGAAAAATACAAAATTGATTTCACAGAAAAATAATGTACAGATAAAAAGTTATGGTCTGAATAAAAATCCAGAATGCCAACTTCCCAGACTCGTATCTCATTAATGAAAACTCCAAATGCAGCATACTCACCTTTAATTGTATATAGAAGAAAATAAGCTATTTAATGGCGGTGGTTTCGCATTTGGCGGAGCTACGGTTTGAAAGTTGACTTCTGGACCCTCATTGTACAGTGCACCGATTAAAATATTCAATTTATTATTTATTTATTATTTTTATAATTTTATATTTTTTATATAATGTTGTAAATATACTTATAATAATTATGTACATTAGAAGTGGAATAAAAACCAAAATAAAAATAAAAATAAAATACTTGTATATAGAACACAGATATAATACTCATATGCATACCTATGTAACATACTCTTATAATTTATTAAATAAACAAAATAAATCAGAAAAATAAAATAAAAATATATTTGTGTATACAAAAGTGTCCTACAAATTTAGAAAATACTAAATAAAAAAATAATAAAATTAAAATACCTAAATAAAAATAAAATACTAAGGTAATATACCTATATAGGGCTATAAAAGCAACTTGTAAAAATATAATTCATAAAAATAAACAAAAATCGGAATAAAATACTACATAAAAAATAAATATTTTTTATTTTTTTACCCAAAAATTAATTCGGCTTATTTCTATTTTTAAATGAATTAATAAAACATTTTTTTATCTTTTCCCTGGTTGGTCCACGTGGACCAACCAGGAGCTCCCGACTGTTGACCGGCGGGTCAACAGTCCTTCCCCCAATCACTGTAGCACCGCACGGCCCTCGTTTTCTCCCCGCTTTGGCGGATTTTTCGAGGCTTTTCCTTGCGTCCTTTGCCGCCGTTTCCTTCATGGAAGTTGTGCCCCTTCGATCCATCTCCATCGCCGCTATGCCAGATCTCTTCAGATCTTCTCCCTCCGCCCGTGACACCTCCTCGAAGTCACGCCCTCACCACTCTTCAAATATGAACCCCTCACTTCCTTCCCCGGGTTGAGTCCCCTTGGTCCACCCCTCTCCGCCTCTCCAGTGCTCCGAGCATCGCCGGAGGTGACAGCTCCACCGCGCGCTCTTCAGCCTAGGCGAACGAGGTCGAGGGAGCCTCCACCACCTCCGCCAATCTCCGGCGTCGAGGTTCGCTTCTTCCTCTGGCTCCGGCCACTGAGGGCTTCTCCCCGCTAATTTCTTTCAAGCATTCTATTCCTGCTAACTTTAGGATTAAAATCCCCAAAAAAACTTTCGATCTCCATCCACTCAATCGCTCGATCCCCCACTTTGGCCGGAGCGCACCTCCGGCCATTCGCCGCCACCTTGTTGCACGCATCTCCACGTCCATCCAAGGGTCCAGGCAGTTTGCCCTGGGCCCCTTGACTCGTTTTGCAGGTCAACGCGCATTTGAAGACGCCTGGAGCTCGAGTTTTGAGCTCGCCGGAGCCAGCGAAGCCTCACGGCTCCACCAGCCACCAACGAGCACCTCGGTCATCGCCGAGGCTTGTTGACGACTCCAGGAGGTAGACGAAGACCTGAGGAGGCCGCAACCCAAATTTGAAGCCCAAACGCCGTCGGAGCCGGGCGGAGGAGCTCGAGGAACTTCGCCCAGTCGGAGCTCCTCCGCGTTCTTCCAACCGCCTTCACGACCGTTCGATCAAGGGCGCCCCCTCCAGATCAAGCAGTAGCCGTTGGATTGCACCACGCCTCAGCCGTCAGATCGTCTTCGAGCATTCTAATCTCAGCCGTGCATCCACGAAGCGCCATCGCCGTCCGATCGACGACACGTGTTTAAGTGAAGACCCGCAGCCGTTCGATCCGCGCGCCGAGGGTATTTTGCACCTTCACCCTCGCGCCTTTTGTATTTATAGTTTAATATTTAAACTTTTGTCTGTAGTGTAATTTTATTGTAGTATTTGCAAAAAGACCCTCAAGCTTTTAGCATTTGCGTCTAGGTCCCTCGCCACGTCACCTCATGTGACCAGTTCACGTGAGGTGTGGGCATTTTGCAAGGGTACCCTCGGTATTTAGTGTATTTAGTTTTAGTCCCAAGATTTTGTATTACAGTGTAAACCTTTGGGATATTTTGCATCGACCCCCCCTGGAGTTTTAAATATTGCATTTTAGTCCCTGCCAGGTGCGTGCGAGTCACGCGCCTTGGTGGGGAATTTACATCGATACCCAGGCGGGTCTTGTAATTGTATTTTGGTGCTTTAAATTGAATATTCAGTTCAACATTTTGTGGAAAATTTGCATGTGAACCCCTGAATGTTTTCTAAATTGCATAAATACCCCTGCCAGGCTTGTTCATTGATTGGATGCTTGTTGTATTTATTTAAATCATCATTTTAAATCCAAAAATTCCACAAAAATAGGGATAGGTTCCTGGACACGTGTGCTTTGACGCTATCACTTTAGTTTTTGATTTTATTTTATTTTTATATTTATTAAAAATCAAAAACATGCTTTTTGTGCACTGTCTAGCTTAGAAAATGCCAAAAAAATATTAAAACCCCTCCAAAAATTCCAAAAAAAATACCTAGTGTCTATTTTAGCCTATTTTAGTGTCAGTCCAAAAATCACTAAAAATTTCAAAAGTAAAACACTAAAAATTTAAAAACACTCAAAAACTTCAAAAAAAATATATAAAATCAAGGAAAACTCTAAAAAATACAAACTCAGGTTCTGTGTATTCCTTAATTTGTTCCTTTCATTTGAAAAATAATGTGAAAAATTTTGGTTACTGGTTGCTAATTTTAAATCCTATTTTATTCACAGCCAGCCCTTGTTTCACTGTTTTGAGCTATTTCAGTAATTAAAAATACCAAAAACACCTTGAAAAAATCCCCAAAAACACAAAAACAGTAGAAAATCCTAAAAATATCAAAAACATTTTATTTCTGAATTTTTGGATATTTTTGCACATCTTTATAAATCTTTTATCTTGTCTTTTATTACATTGCTTTGAAATTCCAATATAAAAAAGTATAAAATATAAAATATAAAAATCAGAAAATTAAAAATCAAAATACAAAATTAAAAAAATTTTAAATAAAAAAAATTAAAAATTAAAAACCCACAAAAACATCTTTGCTTGCTTGCTTAGTGTAGACATATCACACATTCACTTGAGCACATTTTTGTGAATTGCCCTGCTTGCTCCCTGTGTTCGAACTCTCTGCATACTTGTCACTATACACCATTTGTGCAGAGTTAAAAATAAATTTTAACTCCACATTAGTTCTAATTTATTGATCTTTAGTGTGGGTTAATTTTGACTTTAGTCCAGATTTCATTGTGAGTCGTCACAGCGACGGTTGTCTCCGCCTTGTGTGAGACACCATTTTAGACTCCGTGAATTTTTGGCTAAATCAGTTTACCATTATAAACCATTTCTTTGCATACTTGTAAATGGTTACAGTTATAACCTGTTTCTTCGCATACTTGTAATGGTTACCTTGCTAACATGTTTCTTTGCAAACTTGTAATGGCTTACCATTATAAATCATTTCTTTACTTAACTTTTCATGTGTGTATATGGTTATACATTTTCAACCGCAAACACTTGCGGTATATGACATGATATGACAATGTAGCTCTGGAGAGGACTTAGCTTTTGTCTTCATGGTTCCTTACAACCATACGCTCCTTGCGGCGATAACATGACAATGTAGGTACAACTGTAGATGACTTAGTTTTCGTTTCTGTGGTTCCTTGCAATCTCACACACCCCTTGCGGCGTTGCCTCTTGGGCTTGCGATAATTAGACTCTAGAGGTGATTCCCATCATTAGATATAGCACTTAGCTCCGTTTATCGTTATCATGCCATTAATCATCTTAAGGAAGTTCCAATTCTTTTATTATCATTTTTTCCGTGCAATAGTTATATACACAAATACATTTTCTGTCCTTTCCATCTACAACTTTTTTTTTGATAATTATGAGAATAAACTCATGTTGGTGCTTAACTTTAATAGTATTTTTTACTTTATTCCAGAATCAATCCTATTCAAAAGAACGTGCATCTTTTTTTTTTCAATTTTCTTAATAATAAAGATTACCTTTGCAGTGGTGAGAAGAGTACAACATTTATTAAAAGAAAAATAATTTTAATTTAACAATTACATTTGAATCTCGTAATTCAATATGTAAATATTGACATATTTAGATGTAATTATTGAATATATAACTACTATTCATCAACTTCATAGTATTTGTTTAGACATAAATATACGTAAATCAATATATATTATTGAAGTACATGGATTACATCTTAATGCAAAATGGGCATGTGATATGTATGACACAAATAATGATTTGGTTTTAAATAGAAGATCCCTCTGTTTTCTTTTCTTCGATTATGCGTAACATCCCAACTTTATATAGGTTGAACCAAATTCCCTGTGGCACAAAATTAAGGCACTTAGAGTTCGTTTGGTTGCAGGGTTAGGCAGGGTTGGGGTACCCCGGGGCAGTGTTCAGGAAATCGGTTGAGTATGACCAGATCAGCATCTAGGCGGGTCTGACCGCATACTCGGCCGAGTATGCGGCCGATTTTCAAATAAACATTTTCTAAAACACTAACATAAACTTAGACAACCGACCTAACGCTCTTTCAATAGATGTTTTTGCTCATTTGACTCTATGTTACTTTTTATCCCAATAGTTTTGTTCCTTATGCCTTCAATTCTTTATTATTATATTCAAGAGATACAATATTTAGATGATATTAAAAATATATTTATATTTTTATAATAAAAAATATCAAACCGTATAAAACCACATACTCCCCGCATACTCTCTATGCAGGGACCCCTCCGACTGAATACCGCATACCACCTTCATGAACATTGCCACTACACCTCATGCAGGATAGACAAACCTTCCTCCTCCCTTGTTTACGTCGGTTTCGTAACTAAGGGGCTACTACTAGGCGTGGGAGCTTTCCGGGGTGCTCCTCCTTTTAACCCTCCCAATCATCCTCACAGTTTACTATTCACAGGGTACCTCAACTCAACTCAATCCAACCCAACCCAACCCTGCAACCAAACGAACCCTTAGAATCAAACCGACCCAACCCCCCTTTTTCAAAGGATACCGACGGTTAGTCCTTTGATTAGCCCCCTAGAAAATCATCCATTACATGAACTTATGAAATTAATACTCCATGGATTTGCATATTCCAAGAGGAAAGATACAAGTCAACCGATATTGAATAACATATTGGGATTATTTAAAAAAATACTGATAAACACAAATCGATATTCTAAGATCCCTTGCTTTTTCCATTAACAATTACTGAGTTAGGAAGCATAATCAAACGACTTCTTGTAATAGAAGCATAACCGGAGATTATGATGGAAAAATAGTCGCTTAATTTTTTGTGTACCATTCCTATGGGTTCAACAAATACATTTGAAGAACATAACTCAGATATGAATTTTATTGGTATGTATAATCCTAAGTCGATACATACATTTATAGATCATTTCGGAAGTGATCATTATTCATACGAAATCTTATACCGATACATACCTCGCCCCACATAGCTTGACTCTTTTTGAGGTGGTTGTTGTGTTTCCTTCCGATCACGTACATTCTCCTCCTTCGATTGGATGCCATTGTATCTTGCGGCGAAGACAAATCCTCGGGACATCTCTCTCTTTCTAACTTCCTCCCTCATCCTCTCTCTAATTCTTTTGCAATGAAAGGTGACGTTTGATATGTGGATCATGGGATTTCTATGACCTTCGATGGAAGGAATTAATTGGAATAATAATACCTATTAATTGAATATAAATATTTGCTTTCCTTAGTGGTAATGAAAAAAGAAAAGGAAATTTGGGTGCAAAGCCGTTACATGGATTCATTGAAAAGGTCTCATACGTAAGCTTTACGGAATCATGAGATCATCTTTATTACTTATACATCAAAACCATTCTCCATGCACATGCTTCGTTCTTGCCACTAGGGATGCAAACGGATACGGATATATCCGAATTCGATCCGTCACCGTATCCGTTTTATACAGATTTTGACATCCGTATCCGTATCCGTTTAAAATGGATACGGATATGGATATCGTTTTGATATCCGCAAACATCCGTCCGTATCCGTATATCCGTTTTCGTATATAAATATAGTCATAGATTTATTTTTAACCATATATAATATAACTCTCTACCTCCTTTTACCATATTTATATAATTTTTATGATAGAAATACATTTAGTAAATTAATATCATGTGTTTTCCATCCAATTATTATATATTTAAGTCGATTCTATAGAGTATTTCTAACATTACTTGTGTGCGATCAATATCCGTTTTGCATCCGTATCCATTTTTTAAGGATATGATAAGATAGTTTTAATATCCGTCAATATCCGTATCTGCATCCGTATTCGTATTAGAAAACAGATACGGATATTGTAATACCTATATCCGTATCCGTATCCGACCGTTTGCATCCCTACTTGCCACACACTGCTTCAGATATTTTAGTTTGAGATTTGAGTAACCCACTTGGAACTATATAGCTTTTCTAGGGATCACCGCGCCTAAACAAATGAAGTTTGGACGTCGTTCTCGTCAAATCTTTCCACCATTTTTCTTATTAGTCAAAATATGAAAATAATAAATACAAATAATTGCGAACTCTACATGATCTTATAAAAAGTGTTCATTACTGCAAATAACAAGATACCTTAAACTCGATATCGGGTCACGAAAGATCCATTTGTTTCCATCTGAATCCTCCTAATCTGCTCATCCGAACACATTCACTGATTGGTCTCAGATTAAGGACACATTTGATTGTACTTTGAGCTTCTTATAATTAGTTGGTATCTTTATTTGCAAGAAGAAAGTAGAATAATAGTCATCCATGCATCGTCATCATTTATTTTTGAAATAGTTCGCAATATGTTGTGTATAGTGGTGAATATTCCTGCCTGTCACGTGGTGACCCGTGTTGGATCCCGGCAACGATGTCTCCAGTTAAGTAGTTTCCATGCTTCTCCATGTTACGTGGGTGACCCGTGTTAGAATAATAGTCATCCATGATCCATGCTTCTCCATTTTTTGCTGCAGAAAGGCGTGGCTCCACAGTCTCCAGTTAAGTAGTTTCCCCTCGTGGAGTCCATTTGGGGCCCAATTATTGTGATCTGGGCTTGGAGAAGCCCATCTCTTGTCAGCCCCGCTTCTTCTTCCTCCCCCTCCTCGACGGGAAACCCACTGGATATATACATTAGCAGCAACTTGCATGGGTTTCGTACTTTCTCCGATGACTATTAGAGATTAACCCATCTCATGTTTGTATAAACCATTTTAAAGATGTACGTGTACAGTTGTCATGTACAGAGGTGCACTTATACTGCGACATATTTATGGGTTCGTAATGCACAAGTCCGGGGCACATTCATAGTGCAACAAAGGAACAAAAATAAGAATGATTCCACCCTTGTCGTCTGTGTACCTTTACATGCATGAGAGTAGGCACTGGTTTGAGCCTCGAGGACTCTCTATCCACTCAACTCTTTACGATTTATTATGTCCGTCTCTCTCATCTCGCATATTTCAGATCTGGTGTCAATTTGGCTTACTGGAAACTCATGTACATGTGATCAAGGTTGCAAAAGTCGGTGGTCGGTACTCGATCGGTTGGGTCACTGACTAAGGATTAGTCAACAATCGGACGATTAATCGGAATTAGTCGGGTTTTAATCGGTTTTCATTTTTACAATTATTTTAAATATGTAAAGCATTTTTATACATATATTCTTATATATTTCCAAAGGTTTGTTATATTGTTTATATTATCATAATGAAAGAAAATAAGTAATTGAATTTAAATAAAGCATTAAGCATATTAGAATAAGTTTGCTTTTAAAAAAGTAAAAAATATGGTATTTCTAAACAAAAATCGATCAACTAGTCGGCATAGTCGGAATTAGTCAATACTCAGTCGGCCACCCCACTGACTAGACTAGTCGGGCCAGTCGGGGACTTTTACAACGGTGCATGTGATCACATATATATGAATTCTATAACATAGTGATGACAGCTGCAACATAGTGATGTTAGCTGCGACCCTAACGCCGAGTAGTGGATAAAGAGGAACCCAAAACTATCCTCAGTAGTATGATCACATACACAACTTCAATAATTTAAACATGGTATATGTTTAATCACAAGGTTTGCGAGGATATATATGTTTATTATTTAAGTTTGAGAACTTGAGGCAAATGGGTTAGTATTAGAGGATATTTCTTTGGAGGGGGGGAGGGGTCAGGTGGGAGCTGTGTTTGGGAGGAGGGGATGGTGGCGGCGAGGCCTTGGAGGGCGAGGAAGCTAGGATGAAGGGGGTTAGCAGGGACGGATCCAGAACATTTTTTAGGAGGGGGCACGAGCTTTAAAAAATATATATCTATCAATTACAATACAATCATATTCATTATATAACAATAATTGCTATGGACCAAATATATCTATAGTTTTCACGTATATTTTTCATCAATTTTGAACTTATTCATTATATAATAATAATAATAATCAATTTTGAACTTATTTTTTAATCAACTATAGCTTTTTATTCGATTTTACATAAATTGATATCATATATGTTCCACAATGTCTGATTTTTTTGTAAATGATATTTATATCTTTTTTAAAAAAGTAAGTTACATTCAAGTATTTTAATTATTTTAAATTCGGTATACGGATTTTGATTAATTACAACATAAACTATACTTATTCCGAATCTATATCAAATCAAAAATATAAAATTCTAATTATATTTTTTATCAATAACAATAAATATTGATATCTATGAAGAAAAATATGCCGATCAAGAATATATGTGTGTTTGACCACTTTACAAAATAATAAATAAGACCAATAAATAACATATGAGACTTGATCATAAATGATTTTTTTAAAATTTATTTTTTTAGAATGTGAATTAAACCTCTTATCTGTATAAGTGATAATGAGATTGGATGAAAGATTCATTCATTCTATAGTTCAACTATAAAAATATAAATAACCAATAAGATTAGGGTAGGGATCTATTATAAGTTGATCAATTAAAGAAATTATCCAATATAGTTGATTTGAGGTAAAATCTATTATTTTGGATAGGAATTTTATATTAAGAGGCATATTATCTATTGGTAAAAATTATTGAATTTTTTCTAAAAAATGAAGGGCATGTACGAGTTTTATCCTCAAAAATCCAAATGAGGCATTATAATTATGAAATATTATGATTATTTTTACCTTAAAATCTACAGGGAAAAATATACATATACATATATGAGATTAATGGGGCTGCCCCCAACATGGCTGTCCTGTCCCCTATTTTCAGCGTTTTTTTTATTTTTTTTGAAAAATAAAAATATGTATATTCATCCATATATCCCTCATATATGTCATTCGAATTTCATCAGAAACAGAGACTCCAAGGGCCTCCATCGAGATGGTGTCGATTTAAAAAATCCTGTTATCGTTAAAAAATGACTGTCTGGATGGAGGCCGTAAGAGTCTCTGTTTCTGACGAAAATCGAATGACCTATAGGAGGGATATAGGGATGAATATACATGACAATATTTTTTGAAAAAAAAATAAAAAAACGTCGAAAATGCAGCGGGGGCAGCCATGTTGGCAGCCCCATTAATCTCTACATATATTATTATGTAATTCCAATTAAATCCCTCCTTGGGGGTCAGGACTAGGGGCTAGAGAGGGCTGGATGGCAAGGCGCTTGACGATGAGGTTGTTGGCGCTGAAGAGGGTTGGAATGGCAGACGGGAAGAGGGGTGGATGGGATGTGACGGATGGAGGAGGTTTGATGATGTTTATAGATCATCATCGTTAGTAGTGTATTTGATGAATGGTTAGAAACTTAGAGATCAAAAGTATTTACAAATCTGTTGTGTGAACAAGCAGAGAAGAATTGAGGGAGAGTCGGGATCGGGTGAAGGTGGATGGCGGGAAGAAGTTAAAGGTAGGAATGAAGAAAGAAGAATGAAGAAGATGAGGAAGGGTAAAGAAAAATAAAAAGTTACACTTGTAGCCATATTTTTTTCTTTCCAATTATATCTGCGCCCTTACATTAACATCCACAGAATGGATGGTAATTAATCTGAGGGATATAACTGCCAGTGGCCCAGAAAAGTAGGGGCACAAGTGTTAATGAAAAAAAATGTAGAGGCATAAGTGTATTTGCAGAAACCCAAGGGAACACATGTGTAAAAATCCCTTTAATTATTGAAACGTCGATATTTGCAATTCAGCTAATGCCCTCCCTCCCTATGAATAAGCTGTTGCTCTCCGGTTCTACTACACATTCCCACAACTACAACGTTTTTTAATAGCATTAAATCCTGTGTTAGCGCATCCATCTTTAGTCTTGTTAATTTGGTTTCATGCCATTGCGGTTTTGCGAAAGGGCCATGATCAAATATTTGCACTTATTCTTTATTTTGTGTAATTAATTTTTTATTAACGCGCATGGGAAGCAATCGAAAAGCATTAATTTTTTCACTGATTGTCCATAGCTCAAGGCTCCTTTTCTTAACATTTCCATAATTATTTGGAGTGATAGTATTTCGATTCTTGTAATAACCTCTGAACTCAGACTCTTATTTCCAGTCATCCAGTTAATTTGCCTGCATTTTAGCAAAAAAAAACCCAAAATAACAAAAATACATTTCCTGAAAATTCATGCTAAATGTGCATTAGGTTTAGAATCCTGCATCGTATAGTTGTATTGGCATTGAGTAGTACATACGGCTTTCTAATTGGCGTACACCATCCCACATGATATTTAAACTATCAGGGTTTGTTTGGTATGTCTATTGTGATAATTTAGCTTGTGATTCTCTGAATCTTGATAAACCCTAAAAAACACATCTAACACATATATCCAATGATAACCATGTAACTGACAAACCACTCAGACAGATTCAATGGTGCTGACTGCATGCACATGCATACATGCGCCTACAAACACAGGCACACACACACAATGGAGTAAGAGTCCGGGCATCGATTCGTAATATATCCAGACCTTACCAATGGAAAGTAAGATGGTAAAATAAGCTGCTTCTGTTTAAAGATGTTCACGCTTACAAGAGTTGCTGCATTACACTATGCTTAACTTAGGGAGCTGCTTTAACAAATCTACAGATTTCAATGTAGAATTACACTATGCTTATCCTAGGACAATCTAACCTTCAGAAGAGCCCACATTAGATTTGAAAGCTGGGAGCCTTCTTAGCATGCATTAACAGTAGAACAGCTGCCAACCTTAGCTGTGGACTTGTGCTTCACCAGGGGAACCAGAGACTGCACTACATCTGCCATCAGGGGTCTGTAATCAGCCTCCGACTGCACACACATGGCCGCAATCGCAGCAACTTGGACGACATCCTTCATCGAATACTGCCCTTCCATTGCTGGGTCAAGTATTTGGACAACTTTCTCTCTATCCATCAGACGAGGCAATGCCTTTTTAACAGAGCAAGGAAATCTGATTAGTCACAAAAATAACTAAGACCACATTTAACAAATATCTCAGGACAACAATCACAAGTCTTCAAAACTGCAATCTTGGTGGAGCACCATAAAAATATCAAAATCTACATTCCCATTCCTGGGTATGCATTTAAACGATATTAAATAAAGATTATGGTATTAAGAGAAATGTATGCCACTGGGCATTGTAAAACCATGAAATCATAAATATTGCAGACAGATTGTCGAAAACGTTCATGATGGCAGAGTAATAACGTAATTTACACATAACATTCATTGATTTGAGCTTTGGGTTTCTGAATGAGTCATAAAAAAAACTGAAACAAATTCTTAGATGAAAAACACATTGGTATCAAGGCAAGGAAAATGATTTCATTTGAAGCATGTAAGACCATGTCGATCTCGTCTCAAGATCTAGGTGACCAGCTATTTCTTCGCGATGAGTGTGATATTATTTATATTAAGCTCTCCATAATTATAGTGAACTTTGAAACAAATTATCCTCCAAATGGGGAATAGTAGGAAATTTACCGGCGAGGAAAATCCTTTACATTGATTTGCACACAGGAAAACGTCTATGAGATAACATCTTTTTTTTAATATGCGAAAGAATATGCCCTTAGAAGTAAATCAGACAAAGATTTACATAGATACAATTATTCTGGAAGGACTATGGAGGCGAATATGCGACGGGAAATGACTTGCATTCTGGAAAGAATAGCTGCCTACCCAGGATACGAGGACACCTTCACCGCTGGGCCTCTTCATATCTACAGGAACCCGCCCTGTTAGAAGCTCCAATAAAACGACTCCAAAACTATACACATCTGATTTTGTGGTCAAATGACCAGTTAACGCATATCTGCAAAACAATTGAATTAGAAATAGGTCCCAGATTTGCTCAAAGCAGCAAAAAAAAAACACCCCTCAAGGCTGAAAGATAATGGTAAATAGCAATGGCTAAGCAGCCTCTTTTAAATGTAGTTCTTGGGCCAAAGTTAGCATTTTTACTTACTCCGGTGCAACATATCCTTGGGTTCCCAAAACTCGGGTAGATACGTGGCCACCGGCTTTGTCAGAACCAAGCTTAGCCAATCCAAAATCTGCCACTCTGGCGTGGAAATTACTGTCCAACAAAATGTTGCTGCTCTTGAAGTCTCTGTGAATTACTGGTGGATTGACATGCTCATGAAGATATACAAGACCCTTCGCAGCTTCAAGAGCTATCCTCATTCTCACATCCCAGTGTAGCTTGGAGACACCACCACAAAAGCCTATTGTAGTGTGACAAAAAGAAAATGGATAAAACAAGAAAGACAGCCGTAGCCAATGTAATTGAATATATAGCGAAAAATGCACGGCCATCAAACCACCATCAATGCATGCAATTGCATTGGAAAAACTTTTGATAGCAGTGAAGGAAGTGGATGAATTAATATTCTCGTTGATGCTCTACCTCTTTTAATGGGTAAAGAGAGGCTAAAATAGAAATGCATAAACATGGAATAAAATCAAAGGTGAATAATAAAGATCTCAATATCTTTCTATGATTTCTAGAAAATATCCCACCTGATCTCTAGGATCTCCAAAGAATAATCCAAGAATCACACGGTAAACATAAGATAGATATATTAGTTTATACTCCATCTCAAGTTGAAGTATATGTATCGATCATGCTCGACCAGGAGGTAAGAACTAAGATGTGCTTGTTTGGTAAGCTTTGATGAAGATACCTGGAAGTTGATTTTGTTTAGAAATATGCCTGTAACGACCTCGAATCCGAGCGGCCAGCGGAAATTTTTTTTCTCTATAATAATGCCACGTCAGGTCTGGGTGTTACTTGCGAATATCAATACCACAGTGGTGAAGAGACAGTCAATATGAATGTCATTTCTTTAGGTTGTATTTTAAGCAGTCTAGCAAATCTACTAGATATAAATGAATGTGAAGCGCCTGGATCATAAAGAACTCTTGCTATAAATCCCGAGACAGAAAGTGTACCTTCTATAACTTGATTAGGATTTTCTGATTGTACTGCTATTGAGTATATACGTCCTATGACCTTCTTCTGTGGTTCAGGTGCTTTCCTCTGGTCCTCGCTTGGTTTCATCTTTGGGCAGTCAGGGATGAAATGATCCTTCTGTCCACACCTTAAGCATGCACCGATCATTTTATAACATTTTCCTGGATGTGTTCTTGAACAATGAGGACAAATAGGAAGAGACAATCTATTAGTAGACTTGAACATGTCCTCATTCTTGCTATAATATCCGGTCTTCATCTTCTTATTAGAGTTTTGGAAATTATCCCGTGAACTTCCACTTGCCTTACTTTGACTTTCAACTGATTTTGGGCCAGTTGATGTTCTTCATCAATTATTACAGTTGTATTTACTGCTTTTGCAAGCGTTTCCGGCATATTAATTAAGACCTTTCCTCGCAAGCCTATTCTTAGTCCCATCACATATTTCTTTGCTCTTTCCCATTCGGTTTGGCAGATCCCCTTCCCATACTTCTCCATATGATAGAATTGGGCAGTATATGCTTCTACACTTAATTCCTTATGTTGCAGGTCGATAAATTCTTGCCTCTTCTTTTCTCTAACTCGCATAGGGATAAAGTGATCCGTGAATTACTTCACGAATTCCTTCCAAGGAACAATTTGTTCATCTGGGAAAGAAACACCCTTGCAAGTTTCCCACCAGTCCTTTGCTTTGTCTCGCAGCCTAAACATGGCAAATATTACCTTCTTTTCCTCAGGACAATCTAGAGCACTAAACACCAATTCAATTTCCTTAAGCCAATATTCTGCTTTTTCCGGTTCTGGTTCTCCATTATAACTAGGTGGGTCAAGTTGCAATAACTTCCTCAGTGTGACTCCTTCTCCTTTCGATTGATCATACAACTTACGAGCCATCTCTCTTTCTTCTCGTGCCAACTCATGTTCAATCTCAGCTCGTCGCCGCTCCTCACGAAACCATTGTCCCATATCAGCCATAAATTGCATATGCTGAGATTGGGTATTATCAGACTCTCCTCCAGTGGGCAAGATTTCACGTCCAGATGTCATCTAAAAGTCAAGAGACAAATCTAGTTCAGTTCATTTAACTAATTCAGAAAATCCCAAGGGTTCCTATGTGAACCTCGACTCTGATACCACCTGTAACGACCTCGGATCCGAGCGGCCAACGGAAATTTTTTTCTCTATAATAATGCCACGTCAGGTCCGGGTGTTACTTGCGAATATCAATACCACAATTCATAGTCAAACTAAAGTCATAAAAAGATATACTTTCATTTCATCTAACAAAGTCACAGATGATCACAGTGCATTACATTTAACAAAAAAAACTACTACTATTAATACTGCTTCTAGTCTTGTCTGTTTAATCCATCTTCAACACCTTATCCTTCAGATATATCTGCGGCAGGGCAAAACCGCAGGAGCGGAACAAAAATGCTCATAAGCAAAATAGCTTAGTATAGCATAAACAGGAAACATATTGAGAAAATATTTCTAAGAGAAACTTAACCATAACAGTATGACTTGTCCAAGTTTCATTAGTATTTACAAAAGAAAATGAACAGACAATCCTTTCAGAACTGAATTATATTCCTAAACAGATCCGGGTGATATGTTGCTTTAACATGTGTACCCTCTTATCACTAATATTTGGTCCATATTCATATACACCTGGTAAATTATAAAATAATATGATTTGATTATCTACATATACCGTAACTACTTAACCAACATGACGTCAATTATAGATCAAAGATGCCCTTCAAGGTCGATGTTTAACAAAATTACATTTGACTGAAACTATGAGATTACCTAAGTAATATTACTATGTCATAGCATAATATTTGGCATGAAAAAATGGAATAATTGCATAAAAGAAATTAAAACTAAAAACAGACGAGTTCAAAAGAAAGAAGGGAAGCCATACCTATTTTTTTAATTATCTCCTATATTTGTCTTTCTCTTTTTCTGTCTCGTCTCTCGTACTCTCTCCCTCTCTTGTACTCCCGCACTCTCTCGTACGCTCTCTCTCCTTGTTTCTTGCCTCTTACGAAGCCTTCCTATCCCTATTTATAGCACAGGGGATGAGGTTGTTTCTGCATGCTTCACAATCTTGTGCGGCAAGTAAATCTCGCCTACTAACTTGAAGCTTTCTGCATGAAGAAAGCTTTCACCTATTTCCATGCACGTCAACCCCCTGTCCTATCCATCCCATTTTATTTTTTTTTCAAATTGCGTCGGTACCCCTTGGCCGTACCTGCCATGGCGCCCATCCTTCCTTTTGATTTCATGCACGAGCTTCTTGTCCTCTTTTATTGTTATTTTATGGAAATTTATGTTGCTATCCACAACCTCTTTCCCATGTTCATCTCATTCTACATGATTATCGAAACCATCCTTTCTTTTCTCATGTACGTTGCCATCCCTTCTACTCTTATTCCTTTTTAATATTTTTCTATGGAAATTTTATCATCACATCCCTTGACCACATGCCATTCCTTAGCCTTGCACATTTCCCCTTGTTTGATTTGCCATGCACGAGTCACCTCATTCATATCTTCTTTTTATTATTATTTTATGGAAAATTTATGTTGCTGCCCATTATTTCCAACGAACACTCTCTTTTTTTTCTATGCTTATTTTCTCCCCACTACTATTTGTATGTGAAATTTATATTAATATCCTTCTTACTTCATAGGTTGTTACAATCTACCCTACTAAAAAGAAATTTCGTCCCGAAATTTACGAGTCAAAAGACTTACCAAAAAGTTCAGGATATTTAGCTCTCATATCTTCTTCTATCTCCCATGTAGCTTCTTCATGCTGGTGATGCTTCCATAATACTTTGACCATAGAAATAGTACGTCTTCTTAGTTTATTCTCCTTACGATCAATGATCCCGATTGGCTTCTCTTAATAAGACAAATCTTCTTGTACTTCAGGAATATCATACTCGATCACATGTGATGGATCAGGTATGCATTTCCTTAGCATTGAAACATGAAAAACATCATGTAAATTCTTGAATTGAGGAGGAAGATCAATCTGATAAGCAACTTCCCCGATCTTCTTGATGATCGTAAAAGGACCAATATATCGAGGGTTTAGTTTTCCTCTTTTCCCAAATCGAACTACTCCTCGCATAGGTGACACTTTAATGAAGACTTGATCTCCTATTTCAAATTTCAGATCGTGCCTCCGATGATCAGCGTAACTCTTCTGTCTGCTTTGGGCGGCTATCAATCTCTTAATAATCTCAATTTTCTTTGTAGTGTCTAATACAATCTCTGGTCCAAGAATTTGTCTTTCACCTACATCATTCCAACATAAGGGAGATCTACATGGTCTACAATATAATGCCTCATATGGTGCCATCCCGATACTGGCATGAAAGCTATTATTATAGGCAAATTCAATTAATGGTAAATGGAAGTCCCAATTCCCAGCAAAATCTAGTGAACAAGATCTGAGCATATCTTCAAGTGTTTGGATAGTTCTTTCTGACTGTCCCTCTGTTTGTGGATGGAAATATGTGCTAAACTTTAAGTTTGTGCCCAGAGCATCATTCAAGCTCTTCCAGAATCTAGAAGTGAAACGTGCATCACGATCAGAAACAATTGATACAGGTACTCCATGCATCTTTACAATCTCATGCACATACAATTTAGCCATACTTTCAGTGGACTGACCAAATAGTATGGGTAAGAAATGTGCCGATTTAGTTAGGCGATCTACAATCACCCAATTGGAATCGTATTTGGCACTTTTTGTAGGAGGCAAACCCACTACAAGGTCCATCGTGATATGCTCCCATTACCATTCCGGAATATCCAATGGTTGTAATGTCCCAACTGGCTTCTGATGTTCTATCTTCACTCGTTGGCATACGAGACACCTAGAGACAAAATCTGCAATTTGCCTCTTCATATTTTTCCACCAGAAATTTCTTTGCAAGTCTTTATACATTTTCGTACTCCCGAGATGAATGGAGTACATAGAACTATGTGCCTCTTCTAGAATTTCTTTCTTAACTTCTATATTATTAGGAACCCATAATCTATTCCTAAATCTCAGTCCTCCATCAGCTGCGATAGATAACTCGCTATTAGGCCTCTTAGATAATTCAATTAGTTGTGGTAATTCAGGATCATCTTTTTGTGCTGATAATACTTTTTCCACCAATGCTGAGTGAATTTGCAATCCTGCTACGAAAATGTCATGATTCTTATCACAGAAAGGCTTCCACTGAATAAAATCCTCAATATTATTCCATTGTAGCCTCATACTAACTAGCTTAATCTCCCATTTTCTACTGAGCGCATCAGCTACTGCATTAACTTCTCCTGGGTGATACTCTAAGGTAAAATCGTAATCTTCTAATAATTCTAACCACCGTCGTTGTCTCATATTCAGATCTTTCTGTGAGAACAAATATTTAAGACTCTTGTGATCAGTAAATACTTGGAATTTTTCTCCATAAAGGTAACGTCTCCATAGTTTTAAAGCAAAAACTACTGCGACAAGCTCTAGATCATGAGTAAGGTAATTACGCTCATGAGTTTTCAATTGCCGAGATGCATAGGCTATGACTTTATCATGTTGCATCAATACTGCACCAAAGTCTGATCCTGATGCGTCAGTGTGTACTGTAAAACCCCCAGTACCTGACGGAAGTGTTAAAATTGGAGCTGATGTCAGCATACCTTTTAATTTTTGGAAGCTTTCCTCGCATTGTGGATTCCACGTAAACTTACTTTCTTTCCTCATTAATTTGGTTAATGGTAGAGCTATCTTTGAGAAGTCCCTGAATGAAACGTCTATAATAACCGGCCAATCCCAAGAAACTACGCACCTCCGTAACTGTCTTTGGCTACTTCCATTTCTGAACAGCTTCAACCTTTGATGGATCAACTGCTATACCATTTTTAGATATAACATGTCCAAGGAATATCACCTTTTCGAGCCAAAATTCACATTTTGAGAATTTAGCATAAAGTTGGTGATGTCTCAGTGTCTCTAAGACCAACCTCAAGTGTTTATCATGTTGCTTCTTGTCTTCAGAATAGATAAATATGTCATCAACAAAAACAATGACAAATTTATCAAGGAAATCCCGGAACACCCTATTCATGAGGTCCATGAACGTTGCAGGAGCATTAGTCAATCCGAATGGCATTATTCGAAACTCATAATGTCCATATCTTGATCGAAATGCAGTCTTTTGTATATCTTCGGCCTTTATTCTTAGCTGATGGTAGCCTGACCTTAAGTCAATTTTTGAGAAAAGTTGCCTTCTGTAATTGGTCGAATAGATCATCTATTCGAGGCAAAGGATACTTGTTCTTGATGGTAGTCCGGTTCAAAGCTCGATAATCAATACAGGGTCGAAGAGTCCCATCCTTCTTCTTGACAAAGAGCACAGGAGCACCCCATGGGGAAACACTAGGCTTAATAAAGCCTTTTTCAAGATGTTCATCTATTTACTTCTTAAGTTCTGCTAATTCTGCTGGTGCCATGCGGTATGGTGGTTTGGAGATAGGGAATGAACCCGGCATAACTTCAATACCGAAATCAATTTCTCTAGAAGGAGGTAACCCAGGAAGGTCTTCTGGAAATACATCAGTATATTCCCGAACTACAGGCAAATCATCTATAGAAATATGTGAAGAATCTGTCTTCACCATACTAACTAGAAAACATGTGCAACCTTTTAACATCATCCGTTGCGCCTTTATAGAGGAGATACTAATTTATTTAATAGGCTTCCTTGAACCCTTAATCAGAATCTCGGGTTCATCTGGTCTACAAAGTATGATCTTCTTTTCTCTACAGAGAACATGTGCATAGTTCTCATAGAGCCAATCCATTCCCAGAATGACATCATAATCAGTCATTTCAAGAAGTACAAAATTTGCAACCGATGGCTTATCTTCAATTTCAATGGGTACCTCATGCAAGAAGGACCTAGCCATACCGATTTTTCCCATTGGTGAAGAGACAATCAATATGAATGTCATTTCTTTAGGTTGTATTTTAAGCAGTCTAGCAAATCTACTAGATATAAATGAATGTGAAGCGCCTGGATCATAAAGAACTCTTGCTATAAATCCCGAGACAGAAAGTGTACCTTCTATAACTTGATTAGGATCTTCTGATTGTACTGCTATTGAGTATATGCGTCCTATGACCTTCTTCTGTGGTTCAGGTGCTTTCCTCTGGTCCTCGCTCGGTTTCATCTTTGGGCAGTCAGGGATGAAATGATCCTTCTGTCCACACCTTAAGCATGCACCGATCATTTTATAACATTTTCCTGGATGTGTTCTTGAACAATGAGGACAAATAGGAAGAGACAATCTATTAGTAGACTTGAACATGTCCTCATTCTTGCTATAATATCCGGTCTTCATCTTCTTATTAGAGTTTTGGAAATTATCCCGTGAACTTCCACTTGCCTTACTTTGACTTTCAACTGATTTTGGGCCAGTTGATGTTCTTCATCAATTATTACAGCTGTATTTACTTCTTTTGCAAGCGTTTCCGGCATATTAATTAAGACCTTTCCTCGCAAGCCTATTCTTAGTCCCATCACATATTTCTTTGCTCTTTCCCATTCGGTTTGGCAGATCCCCTTCCCATACTTCTCCATATGATAGAATTGGGAAGTATATGCTTCTACACTTAATTCCTTATGTTGCAGGTCGATAAATTCTTGCCTCTTCTTTTCTCTAACTCGCATAGGGATAAAGTGATCCGTGAATTACTTCACGAATTCCTTCCAAGGAACAATTTGTTCATCTGGGAAAGAAACACCCTTGCAAGTTTCCCACCAGTCCTTTGCTTTGTCTCGCAGCCTAAACATGGTAAATATTACCTTCTTTTCCTCAGGACAATCTAGAGCACTAAACACCAATTCAATTTCCTTAAGCCAGTATTCTGCTTTTTCCGGTTCTGGTTCTCCATTATAACTAGGTGGGTCAAGTTGCAATAACTTCCTCAGTGTGACTCCTTCTCCTTTCGATTGATCATACAACTTACGAGCCATCTCTCTTTCTTCTCGTGTCAACTCATGTTCAATCTCAGCTCGCCGCCGCTCCTCACGAAACCATTGTCCCATATCAGCCATAAATTGCATATGCTGAGATTGGGTATTATCAGACTCTCCTCCAGTGGGCAAGATTTCACGTCCAGATGTCATCTAAAAGTCAAGAGACAAATCTAGTTCAGTTCATTTAACTAATTCAGAAAATCCTAAGGGTTCCTATGTGAACCTCGACTCTGATACCACCTGTAACGACCTCGGATCCGAGCGGCCAACGGAAATTTTTTTCTCTATAATAATGCCACGTCAGGTCCGGGTGTTACTTGCGAATATCAATACCACAGTTCATAGTCAAACTAAAGTCATAAAAAGATATACTTTCATTTCATCTAACAAAGTCACAGATGATCACAGTGCATTACATTTAACAAAAAAACTACTACTATTAATACTGCTTCTAGTCTTGTGTTCTTCTGCTTAATCCATCTTCAACACCTTATCCTTCAGATATATCTGCGGCATGGCAAAACCAGGAGCGGAACAAAAATGCTCATAAGCAAAATAGCTTAGTATAGCATAAATAGGAAACAGATTGAGAAAATATTTCTAAGAGAAACTTAACCATAACTGTAAGACTTGTCCAAGTTTCATTAATATTTACAAAAGAAAATGAACAGATAATCCTTTCAGAACTGAATTATATTCCTAAACAGATCCGGGTGATATGCTGCTTTAACATGTGTACCCTCTTATCACTAATATTTGGTCCATATTACCCTTACATTCGTATAGGTGTATTTTACTCACCACTGGCACAAGTGGTCATTGTAGAGTACTTACAGATCAGAACAGAATGACAACAGCTGCTGAGTCAATAGTGGGTTTTTTTCCCACGAGGTTCCCTTGAACCCGACACCCTCGGAAGGTGTTGCCCTTTAGGCCAGATATGTCCTTTAGGACCCGACAAATGGACTCTAGAAGTGGCTCCCGCCTTAACGTAGCACTTAGCTCCATGTGTCGTTGTAGTGTCATTATTTTATTTAGGATATAACTAATAAAATCTGATCTAATGAATTTGTATCATAACTAATATGTATATGTGAAAAATGACATATATCCCCTTATATGTAATCTGATATTATGCAAATTTCTGTTCATCTAATATTGTACAAAAATAATCATGGACTCATTTTTTCCCATAGCTTCACTTATGTATATTCATATACACCTGGTATTTTATAAAATAATATGATTTGATTATCTACATATACCGTAACTACTTAACCAACATGACGTTAATCATAGATCAAAGATGCCCTTCAAGGTCGATGTTTAACAAAATTACATTTGACTGAAACTATGAGATTACCTAAGCAATATTACTATGTCATAGCATAATATTTGTCATCAAAAAAATATAATAATTGCATAAAAGAAATTAAAACTAAAAACAGACGAGTTCAAAAGAAAGAAGGGAAGCCAAACCTATTTTTTTAATTATCTCCTATATTTATCTTTCTCTTTTTCTCTGTCTCGTCTCTCGTACTCTCTCCCTCCCTTGTACTCCCGCACTCTCTCGTACGCTCTCTCTCTCTCCTTGTTTCTTGCCTCTTACGAAGCCTTCCTATCCCTATTTATAGCACGGGGGATGAGGTTGTTTCTGCATGCGTTACAATCTTGTGTGGCAAGTAAATCTCGCCTACCAACTTGAAGCTTTCTGCATGAAGAAAGCTTTCCCCTATTTCCATGCACGTCAACCCCCTGTCCTATCCATCCCATTTTTTTTCAAATTACGTCGGTACCCCTTGGCCGTACCTGCCATGCTGCCCATCCTTCCTTTTGATTTCATGCACGAGCTTCTTGTCCTCTTTTATTGTTATTTTATGGAAATTTATGTTGCTATCCATAACCTCTTTCCCATGTTCACCTCATTCTACACGATTATTGAAACCATCCTTTCTTTTCTCATGTACATTGCCATCCCTTCTACTCTTATTCCTTTTTAATATTTTTCTATGGAAATTTTATCATCACATCCCTTGACCACATGCCATGCCTTAGCCTTGCACATTTCCCCTTGTTTGATTTGCCATGCACGAGTCACCTCATTCATATCTTCTTTTTATTATTTTTTTATGGAAAATTTATGTTGCTACCCATTATTTCCAACGAGCACTCTCTTTTTTTCTATGCTTATTTCCTCCCCACTACTATTTGTATGTGAAATTATATTAATATCCTTCTTACTTCATAGGTTGTTACATATGAGTAGATATTTTCTCTTCTCGAACCGTATTTATATAATGACAATCTACCTCAACTTTTTCATTCCTTCTATGAAAAAGTAGATTAAATGCAATATAGGTAGCAATCTTATTGTCACAATAAAAGGGAACCGGAATTTTAATTGAGATATTAAGTTTCTTTATAAAAGAGACGTCATAGGTGGCATAAGCCATAGCTCTATACTTTGCTATTGCACTAGATCTAGAAATTGTTAAGATTAGAGTCAAATTAGGATTCCTAATGAGATTGGACTCCTGATCCTAATAATAGTTGAGTTGTATTCTATTTATAGTCCTATTGGGAATAGGACTATGAGGTTGTAACTGGGCTATATATGGAAGGGGGTGGAGGCATTGCCTCTATACCACCGCAAGAAAAATGTAATCTCTAGAGAAAAGGGTGGGAGAGAGAGAAGAGAGGAAGAGAGCTGAGGAATGGAGAGAGTTGTATTCGTTCTTCTTATAGTGATCTTTCTTCTCATGTGATCGTGAGAGGTGACTGACCACCGTTATATCTGGTTGTTCTTTCTTCATGTGCTTCCGTGGCGGTGGTCGATTGTGTATTCGCATCCGTATCCGATGGGTTTGTGTCACATCAACTGGTATCAGAGCCCACCAGATACAGATGCAGATACACAATCGACCACCACCAGGAAAGCACTTGAAGAAAGAACAACCATATATAACAGTGGTCGGTCATTCTCATGACCACCGGAGAAGAAAGATTACTATAAGAAGAACGAGTACAACTCTCTATGTTCACTGGCTCTCTTCCTCTCTCCCCCCTTCCTCTAGAGGTTACATTGTTCTTGTGGTGGTGTAGAGGCAATGCCTCCACTCTCCTCTATATAGAAAGAACAACCAGATATAATGGTTGTTGGCCAGCTCTCACGACCACTGGAGAAGAAATATCACTATAAAAAGAATGAGTACAACTCTTTCCGTTACCTCGCTCTCTTCCTCTCTTCTCTCTCTCTCCCCCTTTTCTCTAGATGTTACATTGTTCTTGTGGTGGCAATGCCTACACCCCTCTATATAAAACCTAATTACAACCCCATAGTCCTATTCCAATAAGACTATAAATAGAATACAGCTCAACTACTATTAGGATTAAGAGTCCAACCCTAATCCTAATTTGACTCTAATCATAATAATCTCTCCCTTTAGTTGAATTCCATCACAATCTCTTCATCGTCTTGAATCTGTAGTGGGTCATACTCGTCATCTGCAGGTCTCATTAATAGGATCTCACCAACTTTGGGTGACACACCTATCACTGGGTGCCCTCGACGTGCCTCCTTTCGGGTACTCGCACAACTCGACATTGCGACATCACAAATCTCTCATGCTTAGAGATTGTGCCGACATCCTCTGGTAAAGCGAATCACACTCGCTTTTCCTTTTTGCACACTTCTGCAGCAGAGATGCCGATAACATGTCATTCTCTCATTGTACTGCTCGTCCTGAGAATAATTGAAGCTCTATCACATGTCACGACCCTTCCCTCGAGCTTATACACCTTGTTTTGCATCCTTGTCCCACTTATCACCATGCATGCTCCCTGATGTCGAATCTCGCTCTGATCCATCACGCCTTATCATTCTTTGTCGTCGAACCAAGCTCTGATGCCAGTTGATGGGACACAGAAGTGGTACTTTCTTTACTCTGATACTAATTGATGGGACATGAACCCACCGAACACAGATGCGGATACATAATTGACCACCACCACAGTAAGAAGGAATATTACAAGAGAAAAGAGAGAAAGAGAGAGAGAGGTGAGAGCACGAGGTAACAGAGAGAGTTGTACTCGTTCCTCTTATAGTGATCTTTCTTCTTTGATGGTCACGAGAGGTGACCGCCCACCGTTATATCTGGTTGTTCTATCTTTCTTATGCTTCCGTGGTGGTGGTGGTCGATTGCTTTTCCGCATCCGTATCCGGTGGGTTCGTATCCCATCATAAACCACATTATGCTTCTTGCTACACTATGTAACTTATGATTATCTTCAACAAACACAGAAAAACGGTGTTAGATCTTTTATCCTTAGGAGAGACTGCATAATTTGTGTCTTGTAAGAAAACAACAGTATCCCCCTTTAAGCCATAGAAAGATATTTTCCGAGGTGAACTCTTCAGGTATCTGAGAATAAGAACATCATACCAGTGACTATAACTAGGATTCTCAAAATGTTGGCTATATCTGCTCACGACATATGATTCATGGCCCATTGACAGTGAGATACAAAAGCTTTCCCACTAAATTCTATATGTTTTGGTGTCTCCAAATAACACATCATCAGCGTAAATATAACACTGAGACTATGTTGCTATAGATGATGGTTTACAACCAAGTAAGCATGCTTCCTCAAGGATGGATATCTAGACAAGACTTTCGTTAAGCAATAAGAAATCTTTTGAAATGAAGAGTCACTTAACTAATTCAGAAAATATCGCAAGAGGCCAAGATCCGCAGTAACAAACATCTTCACCTTCTGAACGAAAGCCTTGGTCTTTAGGATCATTGTATTGTCATCACCAATATTAACCATATCATCAACAGAAACAAGAATAACAATACCTATAGCATGTCGTCTGACAAATAGAAAGTGATCGGAGGAACTAGAAGCCTACAGAGTTGACCTCAATAAAGAGCATATCAAACCAAGCTCATAGACTATGCGTAAGGCTATAAATAGCCTTGCAAATTTTGCAAACATCGCCCCCCTCGACGATTGAACCTCTTCTTAAAGAACTTTATAAAGAAAAGCATGCTCCACATCAAGATAGTAGAGTGGTCAATCTTTATTAACAATAATAAACAAGACTACAAGAATAAAGCATATTCTGACATGATGGAAGCATGCAAATAAAGAAGTTAGTCCAAAAGATGTCGCAAAAGAAGTTGTGGATGTAGGTAGAATATTGGCACTGTAACTGGAAAATTGATGGAGATAGTAATTAGTAGGAGATAGTAGATACGATGGAAAGAAAGAAGATTCATATACTATGTCCACGTGAGACAAAATGGTTTGGAGAGAAAGTAAGGAAGATCGAGAAGACATGCTTTAAATTATGATATTTAGAGTAAAGAGAATGACATGAATGGTGAAGTGGTTATTCATAAAGGTTTGAAGGATAGTGTGGTTAAGATGCAAAGATTTTGGGATCGAATTATTTTGCTAAAATTGGTGCTTGAAGAAGAAATTCTAAATAGCATCTCAGTTTATAAACTGCAAATAGCTTTAGAAAAAAGGATTAAATGAGCTTTTTGGGAGGATTTAAATAAGATTATATGAAGAATCCCACAAAGAGAGATGATTTCCCTAGATAGAAATCTTAATGGATATGTGGAAAAGGAGGCATCCGGGTATGCTAGTATTCATGGAGGACATGGCTTCAGGAATAGAAATGAAGAGGGAAAAGTCATTTTAGATTTTGTAATAGCTTATGACCATCTCATAACATCGTGGAAACCCTCCTCACAATCACCACCCCCCGATGGGGTTCTTGTCGATGTCGCCATGAACGGTGCAGCAGCGATGTGGTAGAGAGGGCGAACCTGGCGTGATGGAGGAGTTGCGCGAGTAGGAGGTGCCAGGAGTCACTGCCTGGACTCACTGGAGACGAAACTCGAACTCTACCTGGAACTTGCTGCTCGGTCGGTTGTCGTCGCTCAAGGAGATACGGCCTGGAAGAGAACTGTTAGAGGGAAGGTGCATCACATGTGACTGGAGTTGTTGCGCATGCAGATGATGTCATCTCGCATCGCTTGCGCAAAGGATTGAGCATCGCCGCCGCTTTTAATCTTCAGAGATGGAGGACGGTAGCGCACCTATCAGGGGATCCACCGCCGAAGGAAGTTGTGGAGAGGAGATGAGGAGCCGCCTTCTGGAGATGCGGCCTTCACCGCTGCCACCTTCTGGAGATGTGGTCTTGGAGCTCTGTTGGGGAATCTCGCCGCCCCCCATTTTTTTATTTCTACGAAGACCGCCACCATGACTGATGCTGCCTTCTTTCTTTAGGGCTCTCAACGGGGAGAGCCAACCTGCGCATGAAGAGGAGAAGATGACTAGGCTAGGCACCGTCGCTTGGACGTTGTTGCAGCCTAATCGGATCAGGCTAGAGATGACAAACCGGTAAGGGTTTTGTCGTCGGAACAGGGAGATGCAACTGAATGGTGCTCGATGGGGCTGCCTGCGTTTGGATCACGACAAGAAGAGATGGAGATCGGAGTTGGGACTCGCTGCCAGTACGGGTTGCTGCCGAAGTCTCGTGGAGTTCTTGCTTCGTTTGATGCCATACTCCTAGAGGATCTTCGCCAGAAGGGGTTACGGTATGAAGATCAAGCTTTGCCTGGAGGAGGGTTGCAGCTCCGCCTGCTGATGGATTTGCGGAGCTCAAGAGATGGAACTTGCCACCTGTATTTGCTCTGCGATCTGGAGAGGAGGTGCTCACATTGGTCTGGAACTCCTCGTTGATGCCGCTCGATGCGACTAGAGCAACCGCTGTCGTCGATTGGGGATCCTCCAGGAGAGGATGTTGAAGCCATGTGCTTCTTGAGAAGAAGCACTGTCACCTTGCAAAATCTGAAGATAATTAGAATCTAGACGTAGAATTAGGGTTTCAAAAGAAACCCTAGAACTCCTCTTGATCATGAGCAAATCTTTGAACAATATAAATAATCTTCAAGAATGAACAATTGAATATCGAATCTCGAACAAAAACAACGAATAAAATCCTCGAGAATCAAATCCGCTCTGATACCATGTTAAAAAACTTGAATGCAGAAGTGTATCTGAAATAAAGGATAAAAAATAATGAAGAACGTAGGATTTTTATGTGGAACCCTACTCCCTAAGGAGCGGAATGAAATCATAGGAGAAGGCCTCAAAGGGCCATATGTGTCTACTGACTTTCTCACAATTAGAGGGTGAGGGGCTTCTTATATAGCCCTCACTGAGTCTCCACATCCCACAGACGATCGATGTGAGACTAAACAACATGATGTGGTAAATGGATCCTGCAGGGATCTATTTACCCATCTACACTTGACGCACATATACTCCAGCAGAATCGATGTGAAGATTGGAGACAATAGCATTTAGACAAAAGATTCTTTTGGGATCTATTTGCAAAAAATAATGAGGAAATAGATGGAGATGTTACTTATATAATAAATGGACGATGGCTAAAGTGGAGTGGAGCCACTACTGTTCTAGGTGATAAGAAGATTCTTTTGAAAATGAAAAGAAAGAATTATAAAGCAGACGTAAGACCTACTATGTTCTATAGATATGAATGTTATGTTGGCTTGTGAACCATAAACACATGCAGAAAATGCCAATAGCAGAAATGAAAAAGCGAAGGTGGATGTGTGGTCTACTGTTGTAAAAGTCGACCGACTCGACCCGATTAGTCGAATCGAGGAGGGAGTTAGCCAACTTGACTAGGCCTAGTCGACCATTAGTTCGGTCAACCTAACGAATCGACCCGACTAGTAGGCCTAGTCAACCGACTAATCGACCGACATCTACATAGAGATTTTTTACTTTTTTTAGTTTTTTAGAAGTAAATTTATTTTAATACGCAAGGTTGCAGAAAGCGGTAGTCGGTATTCGGTCGGCGGGGTCACCTACTAGGGATTAGTCGGCAGTCGGGCGACTAGTCGGAATTAGTCGGTTTTGAATTTTTAATTATTTTAAATATATAAATCAGTTTTTTATACATATATTCGTATGTATATACATATATTTGTACATTTTATATGACATCATGATGAAACAAAAGAAGTAATTGACTTTAAATATAATATTAATCATATTAGAATATGTTTACTTTTAAAAAAAGTGAAAAACAAAAAAAAATAAAAAAGATTGTTGTAAAAGTCGGCCGATTAGTCGGCCGACTAGTCGGCCTGACTAGTCGGGTGGACCGACTAAGGGACGACTAGGCCTAGTCGAGTCGGCTACCCCCCGACTCGACTAGTCGGACCGACTAGTCGGCCTAGTCGGCCGACTTTTGCAAGCTTGTTAATACGCTTAATGTTATATGTTAAGTCAACTACTTCTTGTGTTTCATTATGATAGCATAGAAAATGTATAAATTAATTTAAATATATAAGAATACTGTATAAAAATGATTTATATATTTAAAATAATTTTAAAAAAATCAAAATCGATTAATGACCGATTAAATCTGATTAGTCGCCTGATTGTCAATTAATCCTTAGTCAGTGGTCCCGCCGACTGAATACTGCCTACCGATTTCTACAACCTTGACGCAGTCAAACACGAAAAGATTAGATTTAGAATGATACGATTAGAATGAAAGATGGTGTTGCTCCAACAAAGGATAAGATGAGAGAAAACCACTTAATATGGTTTGGCCACTTGCAAAGGAGATCGACTAATGTGTCAGTTAGAAAATGCAAAATTTGAGATGTTGAAACGGCTAAGAGATTGCGAGGAATATCCGAGAAGTATTGTAATGAGATTATACGAAGGGATCTTAATTATTTGGATCTAAACTCGAGAATGACCCAAGAGAGATCTGAATGAGGCAAAGAATCCGTGTAACCGACCCTACATTGGAAAAAGCTATGTTGATGTTGTATGACTCTTTATATAACCAACCAATACACCCAAAGTCTCACCACTAAGCAATTTGATACAAAACATGATAATTGCATAATAGAAACTCGAAAAGAGCATATTGCTCATCTTATTGCATCATGTAATACTTGCAAATCTTGACAACATATTAAGAAATAAAGTTATTCAGTTCTCTACATTTGTTCACTACAAATGAATGTTCTTGGTTGGGAAGTTGTTAAATTTAGGAAAGGACAAAAGCAATCCTAGACAATATTGAAAAAAATACATGCCTAAATACTTCACAAAGAAATACTTGTTTAAGTAAATGAAACAATAAGGGGAGATATTTTATCCAAAGGTTGGAAGCAAATATCAAGCCAAGAATGCCATGATCCACTACTTATATTAAACATGTTCCTACTTGAGACCACTATTACAATGCTATAACTCCTAGCGATTATATCTTAACCTCGAGGACCCACTTTGTTTGATCCATCCACTTTCATGAATGGCCTCAAATTTCTTCAAAATTCCATTAAATTTCTCCGAAATTTCCATTTCTCTAGGTCACCGAAATCAGAACGCTACTTTATTTCTTTCCAGAATTTCAACGAAATATCACCAAAATATCAATGAAATTTCATCGAAATTGCATATCATTTAGGTAAAACAACAAAAATAAAGAAATCTACCCTTCGCTTTCATCGAAATTTGCACATATAATGAATTTTCACTTATTTATTCGTCGATGAATGGAGTTGTTAGAATACTTTATGTTACTTGAAAAAGTTTCTTTAGTTAGTTTCTAAATTTTAGATCTGACGAAATCATTTAGCTATAAGACTTAAGAGTTAAATTTAATCTTTTAACTTAAGAGCTTTATTTTCTTGTTCTTTCTTTATTTTAATATATATGTATGTTTTTTTAGTAGTTATTATATGTGTCATCTCATTCTTGTTGACAAGGTGATTATCATGACTTTTACTTCTAGTTTAGCACACATTTCTAACTCTAGACAACACATTGCTCTACATATCAACATGTGTGATGATTATGACAATGATATTACTTCAAAATTCATGTTTACAATTCTAAGTAAGCGTGAATTTCTATTTTATTTATTGACTTGGAAATACTTAAAAACCTTAGTTTCTGGGGGGAAATCCAGTTTAGAGACATTTCCAAAATTTGTGACGATTTCACCAAAATTCTCTTAAATTTCTCTTTTCCGAAAAAGGCAAAATAAAACCAAAATATGAAATTTAAGGCTTTGCTTTCTTGTGTCTTCTCTCTACTACGTGGAATAAATACGTTTGTGTGAGGGAAAGGTTGATAGCAACCTTCAAAATCTTGTGATTGTAGTATTTAGCTACTATCTAGTTGGTATAGATTATGCTTATAAATGCTATGCAGTTTCTTGGTGTTAGTTGATTTGTTTGTGTCATGTATAACATATATTTTATGATAACAAGCTATACAATACATCTATTAGGCGTACATGTTACAAAGATTTGTGTTTGTGAGCATGTGTGACTTATTTTATTCTTTAAAGTAAATATTTTTATATGTTGAAAGTATTTTGGTTGGATACAAGTTCTAAACTATCATTTCAATCTTTAATTTCTTACATAAGATATCATTTTTCTATTACTCTTTGTTGTCCTACGTTTTTTCTGTTATTATTACACGTGTCACAATTCTCTTGATATTCAAGAGATGAAACTAATGGCTTAATATCATGTAGCAATTGGATGTGAATTTATTACTTTTTTTACCATTGTAGCAATTGGATGTGAATTTAATGTAGCATATCATGTTAATATCTTACTATTAGCAAAAAACTATATATCCCTTTCTCATTTGTTGAGTTAAGGGTATTGGAAATCTTGATTTTTAAAAAAATAGTTTTCAAGTAATTTCTTCAATTTCTGATCATTTCACCAAAATTCCACCGAATTTCTCTTTCCAAGCTTACCGAAACGAAACCCGACATTTATGGCCTTGCTTTCCTGAAAAAACTATCATTTCAGTTTCTTGGTGTTAGTTGATTTGTTGTGTCCTGTATAGCATATATTTTATGATCACAAGCTATACAATACATCTATTAGAAGTACATGTTACAAAGATTTGTGTTTGTGAGCATATGTGTGACTTATTTTATTCTTTAAAGTAAATATTTTTATATGTTGAAAGTATTTGGTTAGATACAAGTTCTAAACTATCATTTCAATCTTTAATTTCTTACATAAGATATCATTTTTCTATTACTCTTTGTTGTCCTACGTTTTTTCTGTTATTATTACACGTGTCACAATTCTCTTGATATTCAAGAGATGAAACTAATGGCTTAATATCATGTAGCAATTGGATGTGAATTTATTACTTTTTTTACCATTGTAGCAATTGGATGTGAATTTAATGTAGCGTATCATGTTAATATCTTACTATTAGCAAAAAACTATATATCCCTTTCTCATTTGTTGAGTTAAGGATATTGGAGATCTTGATTTTTAAAAATAATTTCAAGTAATTTCTTCAATTTCTGATCATTTCACCAAAATTCCACCGAATTTCTCTTTCCAAGCTTACCGAAACGAAATCCGACATTTATGGCCTTGCTTTCCTGAAAAAACAACTTTGTCGTGGCCCATGAAATGATAGCCCCCCCTGCTGATATCAACCAGTTTAGCCCCATGCTTCTATCAGAACAAAAAAATAACTAGGAGAATAATTGACCAAAAGACCTAATGAGCAACAAGATATAAAAATATCCCGGTATGTGAGGGATAAGGGGACACCTTGGACCAATTATGAATTATAACCCAACATGGGAAGACACTCTGTTCTCTACTTCTCATTGCACAAGCATTCCCTATCTTTCCCATTCCGTCGTTTGAAATGTGTCAAGGCATCCAATTTATGATGAGAAATCCACTTATACAGCTTACCTAAGAAAAAAACTGCTAAAAATTTCCCATTCAAAATTTTGGGGGACCAGATCTAGTTATTAGATTAACATGAACTAAAGATAATCATATACCCAGGAGAAAATACAAGATGAAGATTTTTAATTGACTTACAACCATTGGGGTACAGGTGCTCCTGCAGTCCACCATTAGCCATGTACTCATAGACAAGTATCCCTGTGATCAGAATCGGAACAGTATCCAATCAAACTGAGCAAGTAAGGTGACCGCAGCCGTGTCAACAACTCAACCTGCAACCAAACACGGGACTAGTTCACCTTCCAAATAAAGGTATAGAAGCATGCACAAGGTCATATGACCAAACGTAAACAAATTCAGTACTTTGGCTAGAATGCCATAAAGTACATTCTCTACCTACTGCATATGCGGCAAATGTAGCATTCAATAAAAAGCCATTTTTGCCATTTCAGGCAAAGAATATTTTTTTAAACATGAGAACATTTGTCTACACCGCATATCCTGACAATGAACAACTAGAACACACATCTTGACTACAATACATGGCAACAGCAGTGCAGCTTGCATGTAAAACACTTACATGAGAACCACAGGTCTGCCAAATTGCCCAACTGCAGTGCTGGCGGTAGATCTTATTAGTTAGTGGCATTCAAAATAGAATACAAGAGGATCCACCAGGCAACACTAAAAAACAAAACACATTTTATGATAATTCGATAAACAAAAAAAGGAAAAGGGAAAAAGAACAATCCACAAGAATTGATCACAGGTGACACACATTTGGACCCCCCCCCTTCTGTGAGCAGGATTATATCAAGTCCTGCTGTAAAAATCTCAATTATGTACTCTCCATCCCAAGGTTTTAAAACCGAACCGAACCGGCCGGTTGAACCGGTTAAACCAAGAACCGGAAGAAAAAACGGTCCAACCGTCCAGTTTTTATTCAGAAAATAAAAACCAGTCAAAACCCGGTTGGACCGCTTAAAACCCGGTTGAACCAATTGAACCAAACCACCGGTTCAACCATCCATTTTGACAAAAAATTGATAATTGATAAAATGTAAACTTTTAAAAACTATTCATCTCCTCTAGATCGAACCCAGAATATAATACTCATTTATCTCTTCTCCTTCCACATGTGTCAATGATCCATTATCACCTCCTCCTTCCTGTCATATAAGCATTGCCTCTCTTCTCACATATTACATGAGTTTGTCTACTTCGAACAACAACAAAGGAAGAATAAGTTGTCATACTAATACTACGAGAAGTAATACATTAAAAATACTTGTTATTAATTAAAGTTTAGATAGTTTTAAAATTGTTAATTTTATACATCACACACATATGAACTTAACAAAATAGTGCCCTTTTTGAGTTTTTCTAATAAATTTATACCCTAATATTTAGCAATGTCTTTTGCGCTCTCATATTCTTAAAAAATCCACAATATTATCCTTACGTTGGTATAATATAGGAGCACACATGTGCTAATAAAATGTCACTACTATCCGTTTTGTAAAAATACAGGGGACGTACAATTGTAAAAAAAGGGAGTATAAGTGTTATTGGAAAAACTTGGAAGGACACGAGTATATAGATCCTCTAAATGTAGCATTTTCATATTTATGTGTATGATACTACCGGTCTAACTCGTTCGACCCGGTTAAACCATATGAACCAAATCAACAGTACAACGGTTCGGTCTTTTCCAGTTTTTATGAACTGCTGATGTCATCACCGGTTCGACCGGTCGGTCCCATTGGTCCGACCATAAAAACCAAAAACCGATACTCACCCGGTTCGATGTCCGGTTCGGTTTTTAAAACCTTGCTCCATCCGATGGACTTAATGAATGGCACATTTCATACACCTGTTTGACTTTTGCCTGGTAATGGAGATTGATTAGATAAACAATGAGTTCCAGCCTTGCTTTCGAACACCAGCATACAGCCCAATACCAGAATATATTTCTATTTACTGTGATATTCATCGAGTGTTACCCAACCAATTACTCGTAATATTACCAGATGTCATACACGATACATCTCCTCAGGTCACCAATCACAGCACATTGTTTCCATTTGTCAGGCATTCATCTGTTACCATATCGTTGAAATATTACCTAAGGTTGCATTCATTTACCACATAACATAAACTACAATGTCTTGCTTTAGGTGCCACAATATTCATGTAGTTACCTGATTGTTCATAATATTAGCAAGGTCTACACAACCCTATAAATTGCTTCTTTAGGCTAATTACTCGTCATGTTTTAGCAGGATAGGTGGATATTCCGACGTAGAATTCAAACATTGGTATCAAAGTGTCCATTTAGATAATCAAATATATCATCCCGTAAACACATGTCAATAGTGGTATTAGTTAAATGGGGCGGTGGGTATTCAAGAGTATGGCCGGAGCTCCGGAAAGGATGAGGGAGAGATGTTCAAGATCCGTTTAATGGAACTCCGATTACCCATTAATTGCTCCAAAACAGTCCTTACGCACACGCGGATCGAGGGCCTCATATCGAATTACAACGATCGATGCTTACGCACACGCGGATAAAAACGTCTTCATGCCTTTTAGATAACTTTATTAGGAGGCAAAAACGCGAGAAAAACGGATACAGACAACTTGTTAAAGGGGACCATCCAAATAGGTTAAGCTCGAGTTGACAAGTACTACACCGTCACTCTCGTGACCACCCTCAAACAGCTGATCTAAGAACTACATCTGAATAGTACACGGGTAGAACCATGGAGCTTGCCACTGAATCATGCGTCCCAAGGCATCGTATAAGGCTAAACTAAGCAAAAATAAAGAGCCAAAGAAGGAAAGACGGAACAAACCTCCATCTTGAACTCCTCCTCGCCCTGCTTCCCGGATTGGTCCATGAGCTTGACGGCGACCTTCCTCCCGTCCTGCAGAAGCCCCCGATAAACGGAGCCGAAGCTCCCGTAGCCCAAGACATTCCCCTTCCCGAAGCCCCCCGTGGCGGAGTGGAGCTGCTTGTAGGGGAAGACCAGCACCCGCTTCTCTGCCCCACCATCACCTCCCCGCCGCCGCCGCCACCACCACCAGCAGCCTCCGTGGCATTGGAGGCCTCCTCGTCGTGGTCGTATCTCCGCTGGGACTTGGTGATGGAGTGGAGGTGCTTGGAGAGCTTGGAGCGAATGTAGCAGTAGTAGCTGAAGGCGACGAGGAGGGAGGAGAGTGCGAGGACGGCGAGCACGAAGATCACCACCAACCCCACGCGCTCGTCCCGCCTCTCGTCCTCGTCCATAGCGCTGCAGTGGAGAGCGGAGTCGAGAGTAGAGGGGGTGTATGAGTTTGAGGGGGACGGTGATTTGAGGGGACGCCAACTGCTGCTCCTTTTCACACGGCCTTTTTTTCTGAATATTTTTTGTCGTACTTCGTCGGTTTTTTTGAATTAGTTTTGGATTCTCGGAATTAGGGGGAGAGAACCATCTTTGGGTTTAAAAAATAGTACAACAGGTTCAGAGTGTGCCGTTAGAACATAGCTTCTCTTCTTTGTCCTCTTCTTTCCGTGTATGTTTTCTTTGTGAGTTTTTTTGCCATATTTCAGAGTGTGCCATATTTCTTAGGGATAAGTTCCATGGATTTAAGAAATATTTACGCACATAATCATGAGTAATTACAATTATAATTACGTGTCATTATGAATTATACGAGAAACTCTGGATAGTCACATGTCTCGTTCCCATAACTCTATGTTAGTTTAATACGTTAATTCAACCACACAATCGAGCTATTCCAGCTCATTTTCAATCTAACGATTGTGAATTAAACAAGAAATACCCCTCTCCCCCTTCAACCTACAACGCCCTCCACCTTCCTCTACCCAAACCCCTCCCCTTCCCTCTACCTCCAATCCCTGACCTCCTCCCTGCTACGCTCTCGTAGCAGGCGGCAACCTCTCAACCTCTAGCTCTGCAATCCTCTCTCCTCTGCCTCCCTAGCCTTCGTCGATCCCTCCTCTGCCACCACATCCCCCTCCTTCCCTCCTTCCAGCCACCTCCTCCGCCCCACTTCCAATTGGCCCTCCATCGCCCGAACCTAGCCCCCTTTTCCAAGCCCCTATGCCCCCCTCCCGCACCCCCTTACAACCATCTCCTCCGCCCCACCTCTAGCGCCCGATCCAACCTCCTTTCCAAGGTCCCTCTCCCTCTTGCGCTCCCTTACGGCCATCTCCTCCGTCCCACCTCTAACGCCCCGTCCAGCCCACTTTCCAAGCACATCCCCTTCTCTTGTGCCCCCTTACATCCATCTCCTCCGCCTCACCTCCAGCGCCCCGTCTAGCTCCCTTTCCAAGCCCCCCCCCCCTCTTGTGCCCCTTACAACTATCTCCTTCGCCCCACCTCCAGCGCTCGTCCAACCCCCTTTCCATCCTCCTCCAATGCCCTCCTCCATCCCCTCTAGTGCCTCTTTCCAGCCACATTCTTCGCCCAATCTCCAACGCCATGTCCAGCCCCTCCTTCGACCTCTCTTTTACCCTCCCTCCAACCCCCTTTCCATCCTCCTCCAGCCCCCTCATTCGACCCCTCCAATTCCCCCTTCCAGCCACCTCTTTCTCCCAACCTTCAACGACATGCCCAACCCCTCATCCGACCCCTCTTTTTCCCTCCTTCCAATCCCCTTTCCAGCTTCCTCCAGTCCCCTCCTCTGTCCCATCCAGTGCCCCCTTCCAGCCACCTCCTTCGCCCAACCTCCCAACGCCATGTCCAGCCCCTCCTCCGAGCCTCTTTTGCACTCCTTCCAGTCCCCTCCACCAACCCCCTTCCAGTCAACTCCTCCACCCGCCCTTCAGTGCCCCATCCAACTCCCCCTTCCAACCCTTCCTCCTTTACAGTCGTCGTTGTCATCGTCTTTTGCTCAAATCAGGTGCCATCTCTCTTCTTCGTCATGCGGTGAGGCGAGGGGGAGGAGTTTCATGATTGTTTAACACAAGGAGTATTTTGTAAATATTGACAACCTAAGGGGCCTAAGCTGTAAATTTTTAATGCTTTCCATCAACATTAACGTGGAAGATAGACGGAGATTAACACAATGTTTCTTATGTAAGAGTTAAGCATTATCGGGGGGGGGCTTCTTATGTAATTCACGATTATGTGGAGTTACGATTGTAATTAAGAAATTACTCAGGGTTATAAGTGTAAATATCTCTAGATTTAATTAATCTTGAAGCAAGTTGTTTCAAGAAAGTCTGTCACATCAATTAGTATCTTGTAATGAACAATAGTTATTTCCTATTATGCATCATATCAATGTAGCTAGAATGTGGAATTAATTATTTTTATATATTTATTTCTATGCAGTGTATGTTGGCAGACGATAACTCTATGACTAACATGATTGTTATGAATGAGTCTCAAGCACCAACCATGCTTTAAAAATGGAGAGATCTATGCTAGAATAAGGAGTCGTATTATGGTTGTGCCTTCTTATGAAATTGGATTATTAGTCCTAATTATAAATTAAATTGAATTTAGTGTCTTTAAAGGATAGAATTATGAGTCATGTGATTTGGATATATATATATATATATATATATATATATGTGTGTAAAGGGGTGGGGGCATTAGCACTTTATTGACTCGGTAGAAGATAACAAGAGAGAGAAAGAAGCGGAATAAAGAGTGATGGAACATAAAGAGATGTACTCACTCTTTTTTCTTAATGAATTTTCTTTGTTGGTAGTCGTGGATGTTGAATTTGTTCATCGATCATTGTTATATCATGTTTCTTCTTCTTTGCATGCTTTCATAGCAGTGACTATACATCATATCTACCCCAACAACTTTTAACGAATCTAGGATCATTGTAAATGGGAGTATGTGAGACAATGGGTGCACACCAGAATCCATGAAGCATTCTGCTAGTGGTAAATGACGACAGACCATGCAATGAGGAAAAACAACTAAGATGATGGAGAAGTTCCCGTCAGATGCATCATTCTCCATTGAATCCTTCAATAGAAACAATGATATCACCTTATGATAGCACCGAGTCAATAGCTTTTGAAATCTCTATATATAACAAAAAAGGAGTAAAAAAATGAAAGATGAAGATGAACGGAGAAAAGTGATCTCGCGGATAGTATAATTTAAGTATTCTTGACACAAAA
>JAZKJV010003955.1:600000-798475 GCA_037367405.1 Ottelia alismoides | reverse complement strand
TTTTCTTTTTCATTCTATTCACTTATTCTTTCAAATAGGTGTTTGCTAAGGGACTAGCAAAGGTAAAGCATAGGGGGATGATGAATCTACGATTCATCATCTTTATTCATTTTTTAGCTTAAAATCCCTTATAAAACACGCACATATACATATAACACTAACTCCATATTCTTACTAACTTGCATATGTGTGTAAATATTGTATACTTCTTACAATTTTAACCTAAATAAATAAATAAATAAATAAAGGAAAAATAAAGGAAAGAAAATAAAAAAGGAAGACTGTATATATGTAATAGATACAAACTAACCTGAACCCCGAGAGAAGGTCAAGACTTGACCTGAGCGACCAGGAATAAAGTAAGGGGAGATAGGGTCCTCTATTCATAAAATCCAAAAAAATTGTGTGTTGTGTATATTTGTATACTATACTATTTTATGTGTACAAAAATTGACCTCAAACAAAATAATTTTCAAAACAAAAGTTGTAGATAAAAAATGTTTCTAATTAATAAAAAAATTGCACAATTAAATTATGTACAGAATAAAAGCAACCACGCTTGGGAAAAAGCCACTAAGCGATAATTGAAAAATAAATTCCGGGCTCCATATGAACTCAAAATTGAACCAAACTCACTTCCATTGTATTTAAATTATCTTTAAAATGGTTGTGATTTCATAATTTTTGGAGTTACGGATGGAAAGTTAGTTTTCTGGGGTGGTTTGTACAATTTTCCCATATATTTGTATGTAAATATTTTTACTAATTATTTAAAATAAAATAAAAAAAACTAAAAATTTTAAAACAGAAAAAAAGCTAATTTCCTTATGTAACTATGTATATAATGTACCATGTGTATATAGTTTATGTTTATTGTTGCTATTCTTAATTAACCACCATAAAAAAATAAAAAAATAAACATTTTTTATTCAAATAAAAAAAGTGTCAAAAAATTCAAAAAAAGGTTAATTTTTACTTTATCTCATTTCAATTTTCATCTCTCTTATCTCTTCAACCAAAAATTCAAAAATTCAAATTTCATTCTCTATATTTTCTATTTATATGGCTCCTTCTCTATCATTCCAACTGGATCAATCTTTGGTGAGAGGAGCCCGATCTCCGAGAGTCTTCTTGTCATAGAAGGGTGCCTAGCCTCCAAGCTGTCCAGTGACAGCGCGTCGGCCTTCGTCGAGGTGATTAAGGTCTTTTCCGCTCCTAAGGTGAGATCCACATTTTCTCTGGTTTTTATCTTAGATTAATCATAGTTTTATTTTTCGCCCCTTTATTTTGTCATCATTTTTTATCTAGTTCTTAGATTCCATCACGATTTTGATTCATCTCTGATCTCGATTTTCCATCCTATTTTCTTGATCATATCACGTTCTTTTCTATCTTCCATGATCTCTCAACTCCGGCCGCGTATTGTGGCTGGAGATCCGGATCCATTCATTCATTTTTCGCCAGATCCCCAATCATGCATTCGTTTTGATTTCGGGACGAAGCCGTTGTGCTCGTGTCCTAATTTGTTTATAAATAAAAATAAAAAAATTCCTTCATTCTTTCTTACAGTTGTTTTGCAGGATAAATAAAAAACAAAAAAATAACAAAATTATATAACATTTTCTACTGTTACAGTTTTCTAAAAAAATAAAAGTAATATAATAGCTTTTTATTTCCTGGTTTCTATTTACATTTGAGAATTAATAATAAAAATTCAAAAATTTTAAAAAAGGGGGCTGCGCAGGCGGCGCCCGCCACCCACTGCCAACAACAGGCCGCCACTGCACCGCCAGCGAAGCCCCACGCCCGCCATCACCGATGCGGTCGATCCGCTCCTAGAGCTCGTGTGAGACCACTCTCCAGAGTTGCACCGTCTGTCCTGCCTTCCTCCAAATCTGCTCGCCAGACCGCGTAACCCGCGTGGCACAGTTGTGCCTCGGCACCCTCGCGAGTGCTGGTGTCACCCCATCATCGTCGTTCATCATGGCTGGAGCATCGCTAGAAACACCTCGAGCCAACGCCATTCTCCACTGTCGCTTGGGAGGGGAGTAGTCATCTCCATCGTCGACCATCCACGTGCCCCTACGCGAGCCACCGCGGCCCCCTCAGCCTGCGACTCACACATCTCACCACCTGCATCCTCGCCGGCCCGCCATCACCGCCGCTTGGAGGGGCCGTCCGCCCATCTTCGTTGTGACGCCTTGGAAGAGAAGAGAGGGGCGCCACCACCCTTGCTTGGCCTATTGTTTGGAAGGAATGTGCAAAGAGACATGGAACCCTAGGGATATAAAAATTGGAAAAATATCATAAAAGTCCCTTGAAGTTCTGCATATTGCAACGAAGACCCATGAAGCTTAATATGGGAAATTACATCAAATCCCCTAGAAGATTTTACAATTGCAAAGAGGTCCATCCAGTACAGATCACGTGCATAGCACGCTTATTATTGGGTAACTTGCACTTTGCACCTTCTATTTATCTGTTATTTATTTAATGTTAAAACATCAAGTATTTACATTCTCGTCCTTCATTTCCAGACTAATTATCTTACATGATCTCTTCATTGAAATATATCTTTTTGTTGGTTAATAAATCTCTCAAAAATCATGTTATGTTCCTGATGTGTGTATCTTTTAGCATAATTTTCTAATTACATTTTAAATTCATTTATATTAATTGAAAAATAAAAACCAATGTCATTTTCTCTTTCTGAAATTAAAAAATTCATAAAAATCAAATAATTGCCTAAAAAATCAAAAAACTTTACTGTAGGTGTAGTTTACCGCCTTTTAATTTCTTTGCAAATTTCGTGCATTAAATATTTATAAAAACCCAAAAAATTGAAAACATCAAAAATATTATAAAAATCACAGAAAATTCTACAAAAATCCAAAAATCATGATTTTTGTTCCTTTTTGTAGATATTTGCATATATCTCATCATAAAAATAATTGCTAGGAGTTTTAGGTACTTAAATTATTTTTAAGTTGCAAATTACTCCAGGTTGTACATTGTTTCTCATTTTTGCCACTGTTTGATTTTAGAAAAATACAAAAACATCTGAAAATTCTACAAAAATTCCCAAAAACATTTCAAAATCTTTAAAACACAAAAATATTTTCTCTAGATATTTCTGAGCATTTTTTGTATAACTAAAAAAACAAAAAGAGTTTGGTGTGCGTAGTTCTTATTTTGTACATATTGTTCTTTATTTGAAAATTTAAATTGCAAAAATTAAATCACTAAAAATTTGAAAATAATAAATAAATAAATAATATAAATAAAAAAATCCACAAAAAACAAGGATAGTTTGCCTTTGAGATTCCTACTTTCTCTTAATTGCATTTCTTTCGATTATTTGAATAACCCTCGAGAATTGTAGCCTCCCTGAATTCGATCTTGTCTACTATACAGGTAAATAAGTAGCAAAACATTTCTCTTGCTCCACATTATTTTTTGTAATTATTTTGTAGTGAGAGAGAAAAAATGTTTGTTTGCCATGGGATTTTTAGGGATAACACCGACCACATCATATCATAAATAAATATCAAACCTCGAAGATCCGTGCCAACAGGCACATCAGACAAAAGACCTTCAAGACTGGGTAGAAAGTGTGGTTATTGAACGCAAAGTTGAAGATATTCCCGGGCAAATTAAAGAGTAAATAAACAAGGCCATTCTTGACAAAAGAAGTGTGTAACAACATAAGCATCTTAATATCAGACTTGTCGCCTGACGCACAACCTTTTGTTGTCAACAATCAGCTATTGAAGCCATACCTCGAGCTTGATATTGTTGTCAATGCAGTTCAAGTGATCAGCAATGGAAACCCTCCACAACCATGGCAGCATCGGAAGATTTAGATAAGGCTTCTCTAAAACTCTTTCTCCAGTTTTCTTCTTTTCTTGTTTTATGTTGTTCTTTTCATTTTTTCTTTTTCATTCTTTCATTCTCATTCATAACTGTTATACTTAGGATATGCCCCATCCTAAGTATCGGGGGATGAATGAGTCCCAGCTGTTTATTCTTTGACCCTTCGCCTATCTCCTCTCATATTGATACTTCTGTCTATACGTAAGGATATCTTACCCTAAGTATAGGGGAAGACAAACTGAGTTGAGATTTTTTCATTTCCACCCCGACCCTCCAAAACATGTAGTATACAGTCTGTTATACCTAGGATTAACTCATCCTAAGAATAGGGGGGCAGTTGACTTCTCATTCATTCATTCCTTATTCTTCAGTCGTTGTAGTATATGCACTTCTATACTCACTACGAGTTATGTCTTTTCTTTTCTCTCTAATATATGAGGACATAGATCAAGCTAAATATTGGGGGGTCATATATACGTTGTATATACTTTTAGACATAACTCGTTGCTTTTGTATTTTTAATAAGCATGGCTAAAATACAATTAATTATTTAAAGAAACATACTTGTATAAAATTCACTAAAATTCCTCGTATATACTGATTAATAAATCAGGTATAATGTTTTGCAAAATGTTTGTAAAATGGTTGGAAAATATTTTTTAAAATCCTATGAAATTCTTTGGAAATATTTTATAAAATATTTTCAACCTTTGTAAAAATGTTTTGTTTGCAAAAAATCTTTTCTTTGTTTGAATAAAATGTTTGAAAACTTATTAGCAAATGGTTTGGAAAATGTTGCAAAAATATTTTGAAAAATCTATACACATTGTTTGAAAAATCTTTACAAAATGATTTTCAATGTAAAGATTTTCAAATTTAGTAATGCTTGTAAAAGTTATTTGTCAAATTGTTTACAAAATAAAGCTTTTCAAAATGTTTGCAAAAATCTTTTCAAATTATTTTGAGAATCATGTACATGATTCAAGCAAAATAAATTCTTTCTAAACTTTGTACATAAACCTTGTGTAAATTCTTCACCTAAATTCTTGTAAATAATAAATATGCACTCTTGTGTAAATAGCTGCACATATCCCTTTTAAATCTTATGTTTTCAAAAACCACTAAAAATCTGCAAAACCACTAAAAAATGACAAAATATTGTAAAAATTTCAAAAAAACTTGTAAAACTTTTCAAAAAAGCATAAAAAATCAAAATTAGAAAATTGCATAACAAAAATAGTTTCCTTGCATTGTACATAGAATTACAATTTTCGGATTAATGTTGATAATTGAACAAGTCTAAGTAAAATCCGAACATTGGAGCTTGGTTGGACATTAATCCACTTAATCACAGGAACCTTATAGGAACTAGAAATTAAGATACTTCAAGTCTAATAGAATTAATTCTTTGAGACCACAAGACATGGTTCAATGTCATTTTGACTGCCTTAGTAGAATATTTTCGAACACGCTCACGACTCCTATTGATAATGGCCTAGCTTGCACACCTGCACCTTTCACTTTGCTCACCTCAATTGAAGTGGTAGAGAGCTAGAATTGTCGGCATGAGACACAAGACAATGGAAATATCGGAAGTCACATATCTGTGGCCATTGTACCCCAACTTGATTCAGTGGTGGCGAGGTCTAATGACTAAATGTTGTGGGTTGCAATAAATCTTCAAAAAGGGATAGTCTATTGACTCAAGAGGAAAAAGTCCTTACGTAAATGTTGTTGTGTAGTATTCAAAAAAATTCAGAACCAAAATCTCCAAAAATAAAAGATGAGCAAAAGTCAAAATTCATTCCTGTCGGAGCATGTATATAGCAAGCTTGAGCTTCAAAGTCAAATGTATGTGAGCATGTAGCTGGATGACTTGGCTACACTGGTCAAGCATCCTAGGATAGGTAGCTACACTGGATACCATCCATTCTTCTCTCCACCTTTTATAATCATGGTTTTGCGAGCGATACAATAATGTCAGAGTCGGTGTGGAAAGAATTGCTCCGAATAAAAACCCTAATTAATCAAACAAAAATCAATAAAATAGGAGAGAGATAAAATGAAGTGAAGAAGAACAAGTCGGCTCTCTCCTATTTTATCTACACTATATTTTTAAACTAGGTAAGTGTACTAGGGTCGAACTCAAGGAGGCAGAATTGCTATACTTGAGTTTTTGATGAAAATAATTTTTTGGGATTTTTATTTCTTCTCGAAGAAACTGAGAAAGCGAGAAAATCTTTTTTTATCGGTTTTTGGTTTTGAAATTTTTATTTGATTTTTTTCCAATTTTTATTTATTTTTTAAAGTGACATTTTTCAAGACATATTTATCTACAATATAGTAGGTGAAAATAGAGTATATAAGTGGTACGATATAGAAGATAAAATATGCTCAAGCAACGAGCTCGAGAATGACTCATAAAACAAAGTCAAAACGGATCGATAATCGTAGAATAAATATCAATAAAATCATGATTAAAAACCTCAAAAATCGATTCAAATCCAATCACAAAGAATACCTCGAAGATATACTAACGCCTAAGGTCTACAAAAGTCCTAGAGTCAATGTAGAAACAAATGCAATCAAAAGATAGAAATATTCTTTCAATTGGGTCCTTGGTTTGGGGCCTCAATGAAAGAAAAAGTCTTTGGATTTACACTTAGGTCCCTGCGCGGGACCTAAATGTACTATGGCGAAATCTTTGGTGGCGTGCTTAAATTCTCGAGATTGTCCGGGACAACTTTTCAAAATTTCCACCGCTTGGAAAGCAACAGCTAAAATTAAAACGTCTCGTGCAATGTGAAGCATCGATTGATGCCACTCGTCATGCACCTGTAGCTTGGTTATTCTTGATCAGTTCTTCCCCTATCCAGCGTGGGTGGCGATGTTCTTCCTTCTCTGGCAGTTAGTTAGCAGTGCGGCGGCTATGGCTTTACTCCAGCAAGGCCAGGAGAGAGTTGCATATTCCCTCCGAGCTCTCCTGCAACGCGGTACAGTCGAAGAGGGCGACGACAATCGAACAAGATCTACTAGGGCTTCACTTGAAGGAACAAGCCAACTGATGCTTGATTGAGTGATCGGTAATGAAGATGGTGCTCCAAACGAAGATGCATTCGCTCTAGAGGTTGTGAGTACCTGAAAAGAAGATTATTGATGCTCAATTCATTTGGGAATTGGTTGAAGATCAGATGGCATTGGAGTACACATATGGTTCCTGGAAGGGGGTAAAACTTAATCGAATTGAAATGAAATTGATCTATGATTTTACAATATGAATCGAACCAGATGATTAAGGTGTCTAATACTGAGATTAACTGGCCTAATTAGGTCTCTAAGATCTATAAATTGAAATGGATGGGAAAAAAGTGAAGGAAGTCACCTGGGGATAGAAGGTGTAGGACCTTCTGGTTGTCGCTCAATCGTCGGTGGCCGGAGCTCTAAACAGCGATGATGGCCATGATACAAGGCAACATCTCCTTGGAACTCCCCTCTGATGATCTCTCCTCCACGTAGGTCTCTCATGAGGAGTTGTCACCTCCTGGATTGGACGGAGTCGGGTGGAGAAGTTGAGATCTTTGTCAGTTAGTTGCTGGAGCTGGAAAGTTAGTTGCGACGAGGCAACATTGGAGAGTTTTATAGATAGATTTCTGGGGAGTTAGGTGGAGATCAATGGTTGGCATGAATAGTGGATGTTAGGAGGGTATATTAAATGGTTTAGATTGGGTTTAGGATGAATAAAGGATGCGAGGAAATTAGTTGAAGATCGGACATTGGAATAGACTACAACAACTTTGTTCTTGAAGAAGAAGAACCAGGTGCTGACACGTGTCAACACCTGGTTGGCCTGATGTGTTAATTATGATATAAATTAGAAAATAAATAATAAATAACATTATTTCAAATAGGTATAAAAATGGAAAATATAAATAAATAATTTATCTAGGAATAATTAGTTCTTATAAATATTTTACGAAATATAAATATTATATTAATAAATAGGTATAAATACTCCTTGATAATTATGTATTTGATTTTTAACTTAATAAATTAATAAATAATATCTTATTTTTATATTTTCATAATTATTAGAATAATAAATAGAATATATGTGAATTTACGTGGATTTTAATAAATTAATTTAAATATATTAATAAATATGGGAATAAGTTACATGGTTCAATTTTGTCTATAAATTAGTGTTTTTTATTTATTTCAGATAATAAATAAAGTCATAAAATTATGAAAAAAATTATTGTTAAAATGCAAGATCACGAAAACAATTAAAAATTATAAAATCATTAAAACTATAATTAATGTGTTCTAGATAAAATAAATAGCCCAGAAACCCAGTTGGGATTAGATCCCAAAACTAACTTTGTGCAAACTGACTCTGATTTTAGTGAAACCACCTTCATTAATTAGAGAATATTATTTTATCACATTTTAAGTGAGTAGATGAAATTGGAGTTCATATGGGAAAGTTATGATGGTCAGAAGTTGACAATTTAAAAGTTTGATTTCTTGGCATATGTATAAGATAATATTTTTAAATTATTTGTGTATTTTTCTTACATTTTTAGAAATAATTAGGAAAAGAGTTAGGTGAAAAATATGTTCATATGATATAATTAAAAATTAATGAAGATTTGATAATTATTTGATAAATAGTGAAGAGTGTATATAGTGTAGAATGAATTATTTTTTATTGCTTTCTTTCTGTATCTCCCCCCACTTATTTGTTTACCGACCAATCCATGATGACTTGGTCTCGGGGGGTAAGATTATAAATATATCTTTCAGCTATATTTATTTTATATCACATTGTACATATATACTTATTTACAATTTGCCTTCTTTTTATTTTCTTTATGTTTATTCTTTTATTTATTTACATGATTTTGAAAGTGCATTTTTATTCATGGGTATGATTTTGTTAAAAGATGAAAATTAACGAATATTTGCATGTATTTGTTAAGGGTTTTAAGAAAAATGAATAAAGAATGTAATGAATCATGGATTCATCAACTCGTTGCTAGTCCCTTATCAAACACTTATTTGAAAAATAAGGGAAAAGAAAGAGAAGTTAGAATGAATTTGTTTTCCCAAACCAATTCATGAAAACAAACAAAGGACAAAGCTCGATCAGGTCTAAAACAAGTATTTTGTCGGAGCCTTAACTAGGATTAGGAATTTAATCTCAACAGTCCTCAAGTTCCACAAATCCTTATTTAGGTTCACCTCAATAGCCAGCTCAGATCCACTCATCCATACTACTAACTCTATCAATCCTTGAATTCAAATTGTACTGTGAGTGAATTCTGTTAGCTCTTCATGCTTAAAGAAGTGAAGAAACCACCCATCCCAATAATACACTCCCACCAGACCCTCATCTAGCTACTCTTTCCTCAAGGAGGGGGTATTACCTTCTAAGGTCAGGTCGTGTTGTGTCCACAATCGAATAGAGAGAGAAAGTAGAAGAATGAGAAGAGAACTGGAATATGACCAGTGTAGACGCATCTCCTTGTGAAGCCCAGCTAGTGAAGATAAGTCTCCACTAAGATGTGCAGTATTTTTAGTGGAAGCTTGGACCATTGTGGTCATATTTCTATTTGGTGGCTTCTTCTTTGAATTGGCTTTGTAATGTTGCTTGCAGTGCATCAATCTTTTTGTGCCTCGACGGATATATCATCTTTTCATTCCGTCCATTTTTTGAGGTCTTGAAAAAATTGTGCTAGCAGATCCTTCCCTCATCCGAAGCATTATTTCAACCCCGATCTCTCTCATCTTTAGATGTTTATGCCACTAGACAAGGATGAGAATGCACCACTAAAATGGAATGCCCTTCGCAACCCCATGCAAGTCGAGCTAAGTGCAAAGTGCATGTGTCCAAAATTGGTTCACTGGTGAAGAATTAAAACGGATGACACCAAGTGTTTTACTTAGGCACGTTTAAGTTGACTTCTCAAACATGGTCTCATGGAACCCAAATATTTAAGTAAAAGACTTGAAGAGTCTAAGTTCCAGTTCCTAACTAGTCTCCTTACAATGAAAGTTAAAGGCCATAATCAAGCTCCATCCTTTAGACTGTTCCCAATCTTTAGTTCTAGAAATCAAACTTATTCTGAAAAATGCTAATGCAATGCAACCATGTTTTTGTGAAGTATATTTTCTGAATTTAACTCATTTTTATAGATTTTAAGTATTTTGTATTTTTTTTATGGATTTTCAATTTTTATAAATAACTCTTTGTACAAGAATTTTACAAGATAAATTACCCATATTTTATTTGGATTAAATAACTAATGTATTTTACAAAATTTATATACAAAGAATTTACAAGGATTAAGTGAATTTTACACATATTTTAATAGAATAGGATTTTAAATAAGTATTATACATATTTTAAATACATATTTTAAATTAAGAAATATAAATAAGGATTTTAGGCATATTTTACTTATTTACCAAGATTTTATAAAAAATAAATAAATAAGTGGATTTTAAATTAACCCTCACCCACTTTTTATGGATTTTATAAATATAGAAAACACATAAAAGTACGAGTTATGGACGCAAGTATATATACAATATATACACACCCCCCTACACTTAGCTTGTGTTATGTCCTCTAGTGTCAAAAGAGATAAAGAAAGACATAAGTTATGCTAAGAGTGGGTGAAAAAGAATAACAGAATAGAAAAACCATTGACTATGTACAGTCCTTCACACTTGCTCTTTAATTTACCAGGAAAAATTCTCAGTCGTGCATTGAAAAACCATGCCTTCTGACTAGGAACAAAGATCTTGTGTAGAATATGTCTATCATGCCATCTCTTCACTTTGTCCCTCATAAATGAGGGTGTTCTCGTATGCCTGATTTCAAATCTCTACTAGGCTCATTCAGATACATCTTCCTCTTGGATCATGCTTTCTACATCTTAAGTGAATCTCTCTGATAGCCCATCCAGATTTGTGCATGATCTCTACGGGTAAATGGCATGGCTTCCCATAAACTAGTCTGAAGGTTTAAGTACCTAAGGGAGTCTTATATGCAGTACGGTATGCCTAAAGAACCTGATCTAGCAGCTGTAACCAGTTCTTCCTATCCGGTCGTACTAATTTTTGAAGAATGGATTTCACCTCCCTATTTGAAACTTCAGCCATGTTGTTCGTCTGTGGGTGGTAAGGAGAAGCTACTCTATAATCAATGTCATAGTTCTTCACTATCTTTTTCACCTCCTTATTAATGAAATGGCCACCCCCATTTGAAATGAGAATATATGGAATATGTTGGACATGCGAGCCCCCGGTGAGCTATTATGCAATAAATGTTATTGCGAATATCATTCCCTGATCTGAAATGGAAGAATAAATAATTTGCATAATAGGTCCCTTAGTACAATTAGAGTTATGTACCATGGCCATATTGATGATCATACAGCTGTTGATTCAAGTATTGAATCATAGAGGCTGGTGCTTGGATGAATATCTAAAGAGTTAGATTGAGGACTCATCGAGCACCATCAAATGATTGTTAAGAGATGATCTCCAGCCTGAGTAGAAGATGTCAATCCTTTCTCACTTAGGATGATATCTGACCGACCTCTTGATGCAGGTCCTCTGCATAGGAATAGAGATTCGGAGGTGTCAGATTAGTTAGGTCAAAGAGTTGACTTAACGAGATCGAGATAACCAAAGTCTATAATCGTATGCTGTCATGATATAGGCACGCATCCTCTGACCGGAGACAGATGTGTTACTATATGTCTAAGTATGTACATTTGGCGGACCAATAGGTTGATGACCTAATCATGGTCTATACACCGGCGCGCTGGTGTGCATATAAGGGCATATGAGTAATACAATCTCTCAAAGGGATCATACATGTTCACTTCTGGAACCGGAAGACATGAGCTCATTCATGCGATATTGGGAAGAATCAAATTCCGTGCGCACGGTCGTCTCACTTTGGAAGCTTGACTGAATTTGTAGGTTTGATATATACTTTTGGAGAGTATATGATCAAGACCTACGTATGATATATGCTGTTGGAAAGTATATGATCGATATCAACTCCCAAAATGATCAAAATGAGAAACTTACTGATAAAACACTGAAGTAGACAAAGTAGATCTAATACTTCGGGTTTATTCTGAGTCTTCCAGTATGCAGGATGTACAAGTATTGGGAATACCTGAAGGTGATGTGATCATAAACGATTGTATAACCATGACGCTTCCATTCCTAGAGAGTAATGAAACGGGTCTGGATTTTAGTGACTCCTCTCAGTAGATAAGTTATCTGATCTTGATCCAAATGTTGGACATTGATCTGAATGTGATTTAGATACAATGAGAAGATTAGATTTGCGGTCTTGATTTAATCAAGTATCTATTGGAGGCCCGAGATCTGGATTTGAGATGTAATCTCAATATCCAAAGTCACTATATGTGGAACAATACAATCACCCTGTCCTTATCTCCAAGTATTCGCGGAGAAAGCGCATTATCCTTGAAAGAGTTCATGGATAATTCTATTATTGATATATGTATCCGAGCATTGAGAAAATGGATAATTAAATGTGATTTAATTATCATGAATAATATGAATTTGATTCATATTATAAGGAGAGTTATCTTAGTAATTAAATGTGATTTGATTGTCAAAGATGAAATAGTGTGAATGTGATTCATATTATTTGGGAACATGAGAATAGAAATCCAAGATGATTAAATGTGATTTAATTATCATGGATATGATTAATATGGATAGCACTATCCATATTATTCATAAATATATTATAAATGTGATTTATAATGTATTAGAGAGAGCTAATTATAATTTATATTTGTTAATTAATTATTGATGTGTATTGAATACACATTGTATAATTAATTGAAAATGTAAATTATATTTTGTTTTGGGTTGTGAATGTGATTTACAATTTTCCAATGGCAAGATTGCAATATTCCCAAAATTAATTATGAATTATTTTTTAAGAATAAATCTCAACAAAAGTTGTTGGAAATTATGGGAGGAATTCATGGAGATATGCAATCTCATGAGATTGCCTCCACCATGAGGACATGGTGGACGGCTACACATTCACACAAGGAATGTGGTAGCCGTCCCCCCCTTTCCTTATGGGGAGTCATTTCCATGCTATTTTCTCCTTAATTGCTTGATCTACTTTAGGATTGAATTATATTTGATGTATCAAATATATTTGATTTAAATTAGAATTAGTTGTTGGTTTTTACCAACAACAATCTTGACCATTGGATTGATCATAAATCAATCTTAACAATTGATTTTATGAGTCCCATGGATTGAGATCCATGGATCCCAAAACCCTATAAATAGAGAGGCATACCATGCTCTCTAGTACACATTCTATTGAAGCACATCTCTCTCTCTCTCTCTCTTCTCTCTCTCTTTCTCTCTACATGCCTAATCTCTCTCCCTCTCATGGCCGTCCACCATGGACGCCCTAGAGAGAATCTCGATCACCGCAGCGTTGTTGTTATGCTGCCCAATCATTTGCTCGTGGTTCTCCATCTCCTTCGATGTGCCTCGCTCGTGAAGAAGACGTCGGATCTCGTGTGTCGAGTTCAGGAGATCCATCGCTTGGATCATCAACATGGATTGCGAGAAGCACGCGATTCATCCCCGCGCTCGCAAGCGTCTCCTCCGTCGGATCGGACTTGAGACAGGAGGTCTCTTCGTTTAGAGACTCGATTGCAACCACGCTTCAAGAGGTAATCCTATTACTTGTTTGTGCTTTAGACGAAACGTTCCGAGAAGTGTTCTTGGATCATGTGGTTTCGTCGTATGGAAATTTTTTAAATTCCGCTGCACAGAACAACTAGTGCGACTAGTCGTTCCTCGTCGTATTCGATACGACGCTCACGCTTCTATGATGCACTTGAGGATCTAACCATATCCTTCAAGTGGTATCATAGCCTTAGGTCGATGGTTTTGGATACGATCCACAAACCGACGACGACTTGGGTTCGTTAGGGTTGCGAAAGTTTTATCGCATTTCATTTTCGCATCTCTGTTTAGTGATTATTATTGGCCCTGTTTAAATTGTTTAAACACGAAAATAAAAACTTATATTTTGTTTCCCATTAAATAAGGAAACCATAGGATCTGAGTTTACGTAATCTGGATTCTGTTTGCTCGAGATATGGTCATTTTAATGAACATGTATTCACTGTTACGGGAATTGCGAATCTTAACGTAATTAAGGAGTTAATTACTATTTAGAAACGCCATGAAATGCGTGCAAATCACATAGGTTCTGTTGTAAATCAAATTAGAAAACTTTGGAAACTTACTTTGCTTAATTTGGATTTAAATTGATTGAGATATGCTAATTTTAGGGATAGTCTACTACCTCAAGAGGAAAAACTCCTTATGTACATGCTGCACCTTGTATATGCTTAAACAAAGAGAAGGAAAAAATGCAGAATCTCCAAAAGTGGATAGGTGATGAATCCACATTTCATCATCTTTATTCTATCATTTTGGCCTCAAAAACCCTAGCAAATGCCTGTAAATGGCATTAATTCCTGCATTTTAGCATTCATGCATATGTGTGTAAATAGTGTATAAAATGTGGTTTTTAAAGCCAAAATTATAGAATAAAGAAAAGAAAAGAAAAAGAATAAAATATTGTAAATATTTTATGACCCAAAACCCCGAGACCTAGGCATCTTGATGAATACCCTTGTATTTCATGCATTCTTTATTCATTTTGGGACCTATTTTTGGTTCCACTTTTTATACATCAAATAAATAAACTTTGTATATGAAAGTTTTAGATAATTTTATATAGAAAAATACAAAATTTATTTCACTGAAAAATAATGTACAGATAAAAAGTCATGGTCTGAATAAAAATCCAGAATTCCAACTTCCCAGACCCGTATCTCACAACTGAAAACTCCAAATGCAGAACTCACCTTTAGTTGTATATAGAATAAAATAATCTATTTAATAGCGGTGGTTTCGCATTTGGCGGAGCTACGGTTTGAAAGTTGAGTTTTGGACCCTCATTGTATACTGGTACAGAATAAAATATTCAATGTATTATTTATTCATTATTTTTATACTGTTGTATTTTTATAATATTGTAAATAGTATTTATAATAATTATGTACATTAAAACATGAATAAAAAACCCAAATAAAACTCAAAATAAAAATAAAGCTATATAAAATACACATGTATTATACCTATATACATACCTATACACCACCTACTTATATTTTATTTAATGTACAAAACGCATCAGAAAAATAAAATAAAAATCTATTTGTGTATATAAAAGTATTTTATGATTTTAGAAAATAAGAAATAAAAATAATAAAATTAAAACACACAAATAAAAATAAAAGAATAAAATATATAGGTAATATACCTATATAGGGTGTAAAAAGCAACTTGCAAAAATATATTTCATAAAAATAAATAAAAATCACCATAAAATACTTCATAAAATTACAAATACTTTTTATTTAATAATTAAAATTTAGTTAATTTATTAGCTATTTTAAATTGATTTTATAAGTTTTTTTGCCAAGGAATTTTATGGTTGGTCCACGTGGACCAACCAGAGAGCTCCACTGGTTGACCTCGGTCAACTCTCTGACCGAGGTCTGAACATTGTCAGAAGATGGTTTTGACCCCGGTTTCATCCATTTTTCGAGGACGCCTCGATCACCCTTTGGTGATGGCCTCTTCATGGAATCTCTTCCTCGAACAATGGTGATCACGCCCAAGTGATTCCTTGGGCTGTGGACCACTGATCGAGGTGTTTGACCCTCATCTTTCATGCCGCCCGACCACCATTCAAAAGCCAGCCCCCGACTTCGATTCAAATTTTGATCCTTCTTCCGCCAAAATCACCCGAAAACCCATAGCCCATCGTGTTCCTGGTGACAGCAGGAGGAGAATCGAGCCCTCGCCGGAGTTCCGCCGTGACTTCCATCCCGACGTCTCTGGTGAGTCTCACCCCCTTCTCTTTCCATTTTCTTGTAGCCTTAGCGTAGTATAGATTAGCATTGCAGCAATTTAGATTTTCCTCGCGTAAATCGCCGTGAATCCCTGATCAAAGATCACGGCGGATCTTAGCTCCGCCTCCACATTCCGGCCACCTCCATCTTCGATAGCCGCCAAGATCACCCCCATCTTCTTCCTCGTTGCTCCGTCATCACACTTCACCCCTCCATCTCCCTCGATCTCGCCCAGATCGAGCCACCGAGCTCCACTCTCCGCCGCTCGCTGGAGCTCCTCGCCCGAGCCACCTTCCGCCTCCATCGCATCATCAGAACCCCCCTATTTTCCTCGCCTGGTTTTTGCGCGTCTCACCTGCAGGTCAGAGCCCAAAAGGAGGCTCTATCGAGCCCCGACCATTCGGAGAAGCAACGCCCAGGTCGTCGCCGTCGTCTGCCATCATCTCGCCATCTCAGGAACGCCTGAGACCACCTTCAGACGCGGAGAGGCCCCAGGATAGTTTTGCCCTTGATCCTAGGGGCGGAGGGGCCATGTGTCGGCCGTATTCTCCCGCCAAAGCTCGCCAGGGGGAGTGTTCTTTGTGAACCTCTCCCCAGCGTTGGATCAGAAGCCCCTCCAGACGCCACCGCCGCCGTTGGATCTTGGCGTCTCATCACCATCCGATTGCACCGCCAGATCTAATCCTAGCCGTCCCGGCCGAAGCGTCATCGCGCGTCCCAGAGCTGACACGTGTCCAAGTGAAGCTCCCTCGGCCGCACGATCAGGATCTTGGGTATTTTGCACTTTAAACCCAAGAGTTTTTGTATTTACGTTTGAGCACTAAAACTTTCATCTGCAGTTTAAAAGTTTTCGTAATAATTGCACTTAGGCCCCCGAACTTATTTTATTTGTAATTTAGTCCTCGGCCACGCCATCTCATTGACTGGGGCGCGTGCCTTTTAGGTATTTTGCATTTTCGAACCTAAACTTTCATCTATTTGCACTTATACCCCTGTACGTAGTATTTTAAATATGTTTTTGGGATAATTGCATGTTTACCCCGCCGGTTTTTAGTATTTGCAAATATGCCCCTGTGAATGACAGATCACGTGCTTCGCGCGTGTATTTTGGTGAAATTTGCACCTAAGCCCCTGGATGTTTTTATAATTGCACATATACCCCTGCCAGGCTTAGGATTTTTATGTGTTTGATCTATTTATTTCACGCATCATTTAAGTGCCAAAATTTCCATAAAAATTTACTTAAGCTCCTGTTAACTTGCACTTGCACGCTATATTTTTAGTTTTTATTTTTGTTGCATTTTTATATTTATTAAAAATAAAAAACATGCTATTTCATTACTGTCTATCTTAGAAAATACCAAAAAATATTAAAATACCTCTGAAAATTCCAAAAAAATTCCCTTCTGTCTATTTTTATCATAATTTAGTGTCAGTCCAAAAATCACTAAAAATCTCAAAAGAAAAACCCTAAAAATTCGAAATTACACAAAAACTTCAAAAAAATATATAAAATTATAGAAAACTCAGAAAAATAGAAACTCAAAAATTTTGTGGCTGTTTGTTATTTTTAATTCCCATTTTTCCCCCAGTCAGTAGCTAATTCACTGTTTTGCTTTATTTTAGTGTTTAAAAATACCAAAAATTTTCTAAAAATTACCCAAAAATCACAAAACAGTAAAAAATTATAAAAATACCAAAAAGATTTTATTCCTGAATTTTTGACTTTTTTGCATATTTTTATAAATCTTTTATCACTCCTTTTAATACATTGTTTCAATATTCCAATATTTAAAAAAAGAAAAAGAAAAATATATATATATAATATAAAATAAAAAAAATCAGTAAATTAACAATCAAAATACAAAAATATAAAATTAAACAAAAAAAATATTAAAATTAAAAATTAATAACCCACAAAAAATTAGATTGGCTAAGTAGTCTATTAGACCTAGGTTTTGACTTTTGTCTATACTCTGCACCCTTGTTTCCTGTGTTCGACCCCTACTTGCTTGCCATTGTACATTTTTAGTAGGGAATAAGAAATTTTAATCCTTGCTCTTGATTGATTGATTGATTGTGTGGGTTAATTGTTGACGAACATGAAGGCTTGAGTAGTCGCATTAGCGACAGTGAGTCTGATTTGTCAGACCACTATTTAGCGGCTCTCGCTTTCTCGTTTTTCAAATGGTGTTGTTGCCGGGGAGCATCGGCTTGTAGAGTACTTTTGCATCTTTTATCTGCTTAGCCATTTTTTGATTACTTGTTTTTTGTGCATAATTTGTTTTGAACTGTCTGACACCTCTCTTGGTTTTCTTGCGAGGGACCGCTGGCCGAGGAGGATCGCCTAGGGGATCCTACGCATCCTTGGGAGGAGGAGCCGGCTATTCTACCCTAGCCGGCAGGAGAGAGCAGGAGAGCTTGAGAGAGAGAGACAGTTAGACTTTTTCTTATTTTTGCGAGAGAGAGTATTTTGATTAATTTGTAATAATACAGGACTTGGACTCTCAGACACTTTGGGCCTAATTTCCGGGTGTTTGTTCACCTGGGGGCTCACCACGGTTTTCTTTGCATTTCTCGACTGTCATTTTCCGGTTTTGATTTCTTTTCCATTTCTTTTGTGGATTGAGCTCTTAGACTTAGGCTTTGCTTGATCGATTAGATTAGGTCCAAACACCTTAACAACAATTGCATGTACCTATAGCTCGTGCTTGGACTTAGTTTAATTAAACAGTTGATTCACTCTTCTTTGATCCGCGCGCCGCGAGCTCATCCCGCCAAGCGCTTCTCCTAAACTCGGTGTGTCGAGAGAAGGAGGGGTGAGCCTAGACCGGACCTTAGGATTGGAGATCAGTGGTTAGCTTGTGGTTCTTCACGTTAGCAGTTGCCTATCTTAGGATGATTTCCGCAATGCATACCGGCATGTAGTTAGGTTTATAAATTCTGTTTTGCATCCCGCATGGAGAGAGCTGGGATTCGCTGTAAGTCTTCTTACTTTGCATCCATCATTTAGGCACAAAGGTGAGATTTCCACCTTGGTGTCGACTTGCATTGGCTTTTCCGACTCTATTCTCCCTATATTTTTGGACAAAGTAGGGTCAAAGAAAATACAAAAAAATCGTTAGGCGCTTGTTTGAATCTACTCAAAAGAAGCGATAACACCAAAAAATTTAAAAAGGGATTGCTAAGAAAACCTTGACCTAAATAAAATTGGTATTTGGACTCATTGATTGGGGAGAGCAACACCCTCACTTGTATTCAAGTTGCATGGGAAGGTCTCCTTCCAAGTGAGTTGAGTGCTTCGTAAGGATTAGAGCCCAAAACCCAGCTTGTGGCTGCCTTGTGTATCGCCTGGATTTCCGAAGTATTGGCGCTACTATCGTACGTAGGCAAGTAGGGCTTGGTCACCATTGGTGACTCACTATTGTGTGAGCATCGACCTTGTCCGAAGTACCGAGCATAGGCCATGCCTTCACGGGTATGTCTGTCTCACCGTCTGCGTCCGAGTAGGATCTTGCACGTTCACAGGTGATTCTGTTGCGAGCAAGATCCGAAGTATCGGTTTCGCCTATCGGCTTCCTCCCTCTTATTCTTTGGCTGAGTAGGGAATCAGGAAGGGTTACAAGGACCTTAAAAGACGCAAGCTACAGGTTACACAGGAGGAGGACAAGTACGGGAATACTTTTCCGGCAGTACTCTCGCTCCTATAGGCGTAGCGCTCTAAGGAATCGTTGAAAGATAACTTCCTGAATTCAAGATAAAAATTACAAAGATAAAAACCGAACCTTCACAGCTTCACGCGTTGAGTTGGTGAATCCCCTTGTTTTGTGTTTGACTGCTAGTTGCATTTAGGTCAAGATCAAAAACATCGCGCCTTTGCGTAAATTTTTGTTCTCCCTCCAGTTGACCCTTGCTCATTGAGAGCCTTCTACTGTTTTACACTCCATTTGTTTCTTGTTGATCCCTGTATCTTTCATCCACATCGATCTTCCTCTTGATCTCTGATATGGCGACGAATGGGCAGTTTAGTCGAGACTCTGTCGGCACCCACATCAGATCCATTCGCTCTCCCTCTCTAATAATTCAGGGAGATTCACGAGAACCCGGTTCAGACCCCGTGAACTGATCTCTAGACTCCCTGTCTTCTTCAATAAACCGGGACCACTCTCGTCCCGAAGTCTGTCCATTTTGGATGGCAATCGATTTCACTCCTTACACATCGCCGTCCTTAACAAAATTCTGTGTTGACCTTGACACAGACCACATCTCTCTATCTGGTGATGCAATTCAGACTGATCGGGGCATTCTACCATGTGCAGACTTTGAGCCCGATCTCGAGCCAACAAACCAAGCAGAATCCGAGATGGCAGGAGGAAGAGGAAAAGGACCACAACCCCCACCTAAACCTGAAGTCAATACAGGGGAAGGGCAGTACACTATGCAAAACGAGGTTAACAGTCAGCTGCTGGCTTCCATCCAAGCCATTCAGCAACAGTTGACTAATCAAGCCCTGGCCCAGACCGCCTTCCAAGATATGCTGAACGATCTGAGGAGGAGGGCCGGCGCAAGGGACGGCTGACAAGAGGATGATCCGAACTATGATCCTAATTTTCATAAAGTCAGAGATAAGTTCTCAGTGGGAGGACCCGAATTTGAAGCAGTAGAAGTAGATCCACTGCAGCCAAAGCCTACACTCAAGGAAACATACAACCCAGGAGCAGGTCGCATCACTGAGTGGATTCAGGTTCCACGTATGCATGCCCACTTCGAGCTGAAGCCGCAATTGTTGTCGCTACTTCCCACTTTTCACGGGAACACCACTAAGGAACCGTATATTTTTCTCAAGAAGTTTGGTCGCATCTGTGCCACTGCTCACTACCTCGGAATCCCTCTGGGGGTAGTCAAGATGGCCGCGTTTCCCTTCAGCCTTCAAGACAAGGCCCTATATTGGGTTGACCATCTTGGGAAGGTCGTCACGACCTGGGAGGAGCTGAAGTCTGCATTTCTCCATAAATTCTATCCTCTCGGGCGATTAAATCAGATGCGCGCCCGGATCTCCAGTTTCTGCCAACAGCCCCACGAGACTGTCCATGAAGCGTGGGAGAGATTCAAGGACTTGCAGGAGAAGTGCCCACACCATGAAATTCCAAAGACCAGTCTCGTACAACACTTCTTTGGCGGGCTATCACTCGAGAGCCAAAGGCTTGTAGATGCCGCTTGCGGCGGTTCGCATTTCAACAAGGACGAGGATGTGGTATGGAACGTCTTCGAGGAAATGGCTGAAGGAGAAGCTGCGCAAACCTCATCCAGAGCATACATGAAGCCACCAACCGCCATCAGCAAGCCAGTGAACATGGCTTCTCACACCGAGGACAAGGATGAGAGCTCCAACCTGAGCATCATTGGGAGCCACTTGTCCAAGGTGGATATCATTGAGAAAAGGTCGCAGGACCTCGAAAAATTGGCAGTCATTGAGAAGAGGACCCAGGGTCTGGAAAAGCTCGACCAGATTTCCCAACAGCTGGAGCAACTCGTTTATGCATTAAATGCAAACATGTGCAACGCTGTGTCTACTTCTGCCGAGCCGAATGCTGAGAAGAAGGAGCTTACAATGTAGCAAAACCCTCAGCCGACTCCCCCGCAGCCCCAGCCTGTCCAGCACGTGTACTACGTGCAGGTTCCGGAGCAGCCCCCGCAGCACCAGACACAGATGGTTGTATACCAACCTGAGTCCCAGCCAGTCTACTCTGAGCAGTATTCTCCACCCTCGCCACTGATTCAGGAGATCAATGGCGTATGGAATAATGAAGCGTAGCTGACCCGTCCTCAGGGACACTCTCAGGGTCAGAACATGGGCAACAAGCCCTATCATCAGCAGCCGCAGGGTGGGAGATCCTTCCAGCCCTCCTACTAGTACCAGCGTCCATCTAATGGAAACACCTGGAGGCAGAATTACCAGCACGGTCCTCAGCAGTCCGGATATCGCGGACAGGGATATCATCAGCAGCCGACTGCTCAATACAATCAACATAATGCACAATATTCCTCCAACCCTCCTCCTCACCAATTCTCTCATGGATACATATCAACATTCTAGACCCCAGCAGGGGGACTCCTTTGAAATTGTGCCGATTAATCCGGCCCTGGCCTGTTTAGAGCAGTTAATGAAGAATATGGATGAAATGACCCAGAAGATCGACGACCTAACGGCAGCCAAGACCGTCATACCAGCCCAGGTCGAAGCCAACTTGAACAATTTCCGATGTAAGGAGCAGGTAGCCGGCAGTGTCCAACCCGAATTAGGTGAATTAAATTGTTTTTATCTAATGTTGTTACTCTCAGGAGCAGTAGGACACTCCAGCCATCGGCGACGGCGAAGGGAAAGCATCTTGCATCTGACGGGGAATCGTCAGTCCAGCCAACACCAGGGCCAAGCAGCATTTTGGGAGCAGCACCAGCATCCAGAAAATCACAAAAAAATGAAGAAAATAGCAAAACACAAAAAGATAGCAGCAACCTCGGTAGAGATCAGCCAACATTGGAGACGCCCGCACCTGTCTCACAGCCAGTTCCTGACAGAAGGAGCACTACACCTGCAGCGAGTCCAACGCCAGCACCAGAAGCCGAGCCTGTCATTTTTGGTCCACCAATTGTAGATGAATCCATCCCTTTTTGCCATCTACCTGTACACAACAATATGGACACTCTTTTGAATGAAATTGGTGAATATTTTGTAAATATTCCTTTTCCTGAGGCAATGAAAAAACATAAAAAATAAAAAATTTGAAAAATGCTTTGTCTGATCCTGCCATTATAGAAATCATCAAGAATTTAGTGCTGAATATGCCATTGATGAAAGCTCTTGAGTACATGCCAGCCGTGAAGAAAGGATTAAAAGAGGCATGCACGACCAAGCGCAGGCCGCACCCCCACAACTCCAGAAGCAAGGGTGGCAAGTCGAAAAGCATATCCTCACAATGGCCACCGTTAACGCCATCAGCAACCTCCCGGATAAAAAGCCAGATATGGGAGCACCTCTTGTACGTTGTCAGATGTTCAATTAGGAGTTCGAACGAATGCTTCTCGACAACGGGTCTTCTGTCAACTTGATGCCAGCTTCGCTGCTTACAGAATTCATGCTAGGACCGCTTAAGCCTACAAAGATGATTCTGCAGTTCGCAGACAAGTCAGTCAAGCGGCCTAGGGGCCTGTTGGAGGACGTAATCATCACGGTTCAGGGAAAGTCATTCCCAGCCGATTTTGTGGTCTTAGATATGGACGTCCCTCTCCATTGCTCCTTACCCCAATCATACTTGGAAGACCATTCCTGCGGACATCAAACGCAATGGTAAATTATGGGACGGGAGAAATCACGTTCGGCGCTAGCAGTGAAATAATCAGAGTAGAGACTCTGTCTGAGGAACACCCGCCGAACAGACATCTACATCATGTGCAAGGGTGATTGAGTATGCTGACGACTGCAACTTTCTGGCAGAAATTCAAGATACCAACTGATTTTTGGATGACAATGAGATCCATGAACTCCTCTGCTCCGGGGAGGAAGTGGAGACTGCGGCCGAGTTTCCCCTTATCAATCGGGATGAGGAACTTGCCGATGTGCTGCAAGAGACTGCTGTGGGAGTGATGTGCCTTCAAAACCAAGAGCAGAAGTTTGAAGAACTTTTTGATGAAGAGGACATCATTGAGAAATTTTGTCAGGATCTGAGAGAAGAAGCAGAATAGATTATGGTGGACACCGAACAATTGAAAGAATCACCACCTGCACTAATAGCTGAGGTCACTACTGAAGCAGCTCAGACCCCACCAGAGCTAAAACCCCTTCCCTCAAACATGAAGTATGCCTTCCTTGCGGGAGAACCGAACATGTACGCGGTCATCATCAATGCACATCTAACCGAAGACCAAGAATCTCGTCTGATGGAAGTTCTTGAACGTAACCGCAAGGCGATAGGATGGCGAACTTCTGATCTCCATGGGATCAATCCGTCACTATGCCCGCACCGCATCTTTCTGGAAGAAGATTGCAGGCCCTCTTAAGAACTTCAGAGAATATTAAATCCTAATCTGTGGGAGGTCGTTATGAAAGAGATCCAGAAGTGGTGCGATGTGGGATTTATTTATCCCATCTCCGACAGCAATGGGAGAGCCCTCTGCATGTTGTGCCCAAGAAATCAGGGATTACCATTGTGAAGAATGACAAAGAAGAGGAGATCGCAACCAGAGTACCCACTTCTTGGCGAGTATGCGTAAACTACAGAAGACTTAATCTCGCTACCAAGAAGGACCATTTTCCTCTACCCTTCATCGAGGCAGATATTGGAGAGATTGGCCGCGAAGGAATATTTCTGCTTCTTGGATGGTTACTCTGGGTATAATCAAGTTGCTATTGCTCTTGAAGATCAAGAGAAGACCACGTTCACCTGTCCTTTTGGCACATATGCCTTCAGACGGACGCTGTTCGGGCTTTGCAACGCCCCAGCCACATTTCAGAGGTGTATGCTTGCAGTTTTTGCCGATATGGTGGGCAACTTTCTCGAGGTCTTTATGGACAATTTTTCGGTCTACGGGGATTCATTTGACCAATGCTTGGATTATTTAGATCGAGTCCTACAGAGGTGCTGCGAAGTCATCCTTGTGCTCTCGTGGAGAAAAGCAACTTCATGGTGATCGAAGGAATTGTGCTGGGTCACGTTGTTTCTAAGCGTGGAATAGAGGTTGACCCAACCAAGGTGGATGTGATTTCCAAACTTGAGCCACCTACAAACATCAAGCAAGTCCGGTCATTGTTGGGCCATGTCAGTTTTTACCGACGATTCATCAAAGATTTCAGTAAACTGGCCATACCATTGACTGAGTTGCTCGGCAAGGACAATGAATTCATTGTAGATGACCGTGTGCTCCTTGCCTTTAATCAGTTGAAAGAACTCATTACGCAGGCCCCTGTCTTACAGCCACCGATTTGGACTCAGCCTTTCGAGATCATGACTGATGCATCAGATTATGCCATCGGAGCTGTGCTGGGACAGAGGAAAGATAATGTACCATTTGCAATTCACTACGCTAGTCGAACGCTCGATGAAGCCCATAGAAACTACACTGTTACTGAAAAGGAGCTGTTAGAAGTAGTCTTTGCCTTGGAAAAGTTCAGATCATACTTCCTTGGGTCCAAAGTAATCATTTACACTGATCATTCGACCATTCGGTATTTACAACAGAAGAAGGACGCCAAACCACGTCTCATTCGGTGGATCCTTCTCCTCCAGGAATTTGACTTGGAAATCAAAGATAAACCTGAGGTAAAGAATGTGGTGGCCGATCATCTGTCAAGGATTCCTGAGCCGGAATCTCCTGAGCTGAACCTGTAGCCGATCATAGAGACCTTTCCAGACAAGGCAATTCTGTCTGTCACCTCGCTTCCTTGGTATGCAGACATTGTAAATTACCTGGTGACCAAGAAAATCCCACAAGGCTGGCCTAAGTTGAAAATAGACGGATTCTTGTCTAAAATCCATTTCTACCAGTGGGAAGACCCGTATTTGTTTCGTGAGGGAGCAGATTGTATCTGGAGAAGGTGTATTCCTCAGGAGGAAGTTCCAAGTGTCCTCGCTTTATGTCATGACCAAGATTCTGGAGGACATCATTCAGGCAAACGAACGGCAACAAAAGTTCTTCAAAGTGGCCTCTGGTGGCCTTCATTATTCAAAGATGCAGATGAATATGTCAAATGCTGCACTGACTGCCAGAAGATGGGAGGAACCATAGGAATGAGAGACACGATGCCTCTGAAGTACATTCAGATCTCAAACGTCTTTGACGCATGGGGCATCGACTTCATGGGCCCGTTTCCCAACAGTCAAGGTTATGAATATATTTTGCTTACTGTCGATTATGTAAGTCGATGGGTGGAGGCTATTCCCGGCCGAACCGTCGATAGTAGGACTGTCTGTCGATTCTTGAGAGATCACATCATAGCACGGTTCGGGATTCTCAAGATTCTCATATCTGACGGGGTAGTCATTTCATAAACAGAGAGGTGAAGAAGATAACCCAAGAATTCTGCATTGAACATCATGTTGCTTCACCCTAACACCCACAGTCCAATGGCTTAGCTGAATGTTCAAACAGGGAGATCAAGACAATCTTACAGAAGCTTGTGCGTACGGATCGCAAGAACTGGTCTCAGCTGCTTGATTCTGTTCTTTGGGCTTATAGAACAACGTACAAGTCACCCTTGGGAATGTCTCCCTACCGTTGTGTATGACAAGCCATGTCATTTGCCCGTCGAACTAATTCAATGGGCCATTAACATCTGTAATTTGGACTCCAAGCAAGCAGGAAAGAACAGAAAACTGGATCTGAACAGATTATTGGAATTCAGAGATTATGCATATGACAACAGCCTGATGTACAAGGAGAAGGTCAAAACATGGCATGACAAGCATATCCGCCGCAAGTCCTTTGATCCAGGTCAGAAGGTGTGGTTGTTTGATGCGAAATTGAAGATCTTTCCAGGCAAATTGAAGAGTAAATGGACTGGGCCATTCATGGTTAGGCAGGTGCGTGACAACAGAAGTGTATTGATATCCAGTCTGTCAGCTGACGCACAACCATTTGTGGTCAATGGATAGCTTCTGAAGCCATACCTTGAACATGATACATTCATGGCTGTCGTAGACTCGGTCCAAGTAATCTATGAGGATGAGCTGAATATCGCCAAAGAGGCAGAGGAAGGCCAAGCACATCAAAACATTTTTGAATAATTTTTCTTCTTCTTTTCTTCTTTTCAATTTCTGTTATCCTCTTCTACCGAATTGATGCCATCCCTTTCATCATTGCTACACTTAGGATGTACTCTATCCTAAGTATTGGGGGATGCGCATCCCGAGTTGTTCATACCTAATTTCATCTCTTTTCTTCTTTTCTTCTTTTCCTTTTCTATCTTCTTTTTGTATCAAAAAGGCGTCGCCCCTTGTTGGCAAACTTCTATACTTAGGACGTACTTTGTCCTAAGTATAGGGGGGTGTGCACCCTGAGTCTTCAGTCTTTCCGATCTTCTCCATTGTCTCCTCTTCTTATCTATACTTAGGGATATCTTACCCTAAGTATAGGGGGAGACAATCTGAGTACGATCTGTTCATTCCCACCCTTGACCCTCCCTGCTTTGTGTACAGTCTTCTATACTTAGGATTATTTGATCCTAAGTATAGGGGGGACGGTCAACTTCTCATTGAGTCATTCATTTCTTCTTTAGACTTGCCTATACTTAGTACGAGTTATGTCTTCTCTTTTCTCTCCGATCTATGAGGACATAGCTCAAGCTAAGTATAGCGGGGTCGTATATACTATGTATATACTTTAGCCATAACTCGTACTTTCGTATTTTCCTAATAATATGGCTAATAATTCTTTAAAATTCCTTAAAAATTTTTAATAACAAGGTGTTTTGTTCCTCAAATTCTTTTTGTATTTACTGATTAATAAATCAGGTGAAAATATTTTTTGCAAAATGTTTGAAAAATAGTTTGAAAATCTTTGTGAACATCTATTGAAATCTATTTTGAAAATATTTTGTTACATGTTTTCAACCTTTGTAAAAATGTGTGGCTTGTAAAATTTCTTTTCTTTGTGTGAAATAAAATGTTTGAAAAATGATTTGCAAATGGTTTGAAAAATGGTTGCAAAAATGTTTTGAAAAACCTATATATACTGTTTTGAAAGCCTTTGCAAAATGATTTTCAAATGTGTGTACATGTTTGTAAAATGTTTGTAAAAACTATTTTGGACTATAGTTTTCAAAAATTGTGTGAAAAAGCTTGTGTCAAATAAGTTTGAGGAATACTTACATTTCACCAAAATCCACTATATATATCTATATGTATAAAAATTGATCACTTATCCTTGTAAATTCTAAAATCCACTTCTTATAAATATAAGAAGCAATCCCGTGTACATATTTTAACCTTGTTTTCAGCCAAAATCTTTTTGTTTTTTAAAAAAAACATTTGCAAAAGTAAAAAGCCAAAAACATTTGAAAAATCTTTTTGAAAAATACAAAAAAATGCATATGCATCATCATCATGTTTTCAAAAACCCATAAAAAGTTTAAAGTCTTTGAAAATTGCATCACAAAAATATTTTCTGCATTTTGCATTGCATAGCATTAGCATTTTTCGGATCGAGTTTGATAGACTGAACGAGTCTAAGTAAAATCCGGAGATTGGAGCTTGATTGGACCTTAAAATCTACCTAATAACAGGAACTTTAGAGGAACTGGGTTTGAGGTACTTCAGGTCTAGTTGACTTAATTTTTTGAGGATCACGGGACTTGGTTCAATGGATTCTTGACTGCCTAAGTAGAGTATTTCGGAGCACACGCACGACTCTTGTTGATAATGACCTAACTTGGACATCTGCACCTTTCACATGGCTCAACTCAGTTGGAGTGGTGAGGGGATTGGATTTGCTGGTATGAGACGCACACAAGTGGAAACATTTGTCCTCCTCTAGGGAGGGAAGTGCATCCCAAACCATCCAGTGATGAGGAAGTCTAAAGACAGGAGGATGTGGGTTGCGATAAATCTTCAAAAGAGGGATAGTCTACTGGCTCAAGAGGAAAAACTCCTTATATAAATGATGCTGTATATAGTATTCGAAAAAAATGTTCAGGCATGTACGAAAATAAAAAGCCTGCAAAGTATGTACAAATGTTGTAAAGCCAATAAGCAAGCTTGAGTTCCAAAGTCAAATATGTGAGCCTGCAGCAGGATGACTTGACTACACTGGTCTTGCATCCCAGGATAGGTAGCTACACTGGCTACCGTCCATTCTTCTTTCACCCCCTCCTCTTGAGCTGGTTGCCACTTGAACTTAGAAGGGAATACCCCGCTCCTCGAGAATGGAGTTGCTGGATTGGGGAATTACTGGGTTGTCGTACTGGAGAAGTCAGTTTCTTTGTCATTTCAGTTGGGGAGAGCCACCATCACTTACACTATACGAGTCAGACTGATAGTCGTAAGGGTTTGCGTATGACTTGAGATATTTCTGACCTAGCTATTGAGGAGACTTGGACAGAGTTTTGGGATTCTCGAGGACTGTTGGATTTCAAATTCAGTTCTCATTAAGGTTCCGCCCACACTAAAATTCTAAAGGACCGACTTAAGCTCCAAACTTTGATTTTGTGAAGACAAGTTTGATAATTGAACTGGATCCAATTTCTTCTTTTTCTTTTCTTTCTTTTTCTTTGCACTTATTGCATAAGTGTTTGCTAGGGACTAGCAAAGGTAAAGTATAGGGGGATGATGAATCCACATTTCATCATCTTTATTCTATCATTTTGCCTCAAAAACCCTAGCAAATGCCTGTAAATGGCATTAATTCATGCATTTTAGCATTCATGCATATGTGTGTAAATAGTGTATAAAATGTGGTTTTTATAGCCAAAATTATAGAATAAAGAAAAGAAAAGAAAAAGAATAAAATATTGTAAATATTTTATGACCCGAAACCCCGAGACCTAGGCATCTTGATGAATAGGTCGACAAGGAATAAAGTAGGGGGAGATAAGGGCCAAAATACAACAAAAAATACCCTTGTATTTCATGCATTCTTTATTCATTTTGGGACCTATTTTTGGTTCCACTTTTTATACATCAAATAAAGAAACTTTGTACATGAAAATTGTAGATAATTTTATATAGAAAAATACAAAATTTATTCCACTGAAAAATAATGTACAGATAAAAAGTCATGGTCTGAATAAAAATCCAGAATCCCAACTTCCCAGACCCGTATCTCACAACTGAAAACTCCAAATGCAGCAAACTATCTTTAATTGTATATAGAATAAAATAATCTATTTAATGGCGGTGGTTTCGCATTTGTCGGAGCTACGGTTTGAAAGTTGAGTTTTGGACCCTCATTGTATACTGGTACAGAATAAAATATTCAATGTATTATTTATTCATTATTTTTATACTGTTGTATTTTTATAATGTTGTAAATAGTATTTATAATAATTATGTATATTAAAACAAGAATAAAAAACCCAAATAAAACTCAAAATAAAAATAAAGGTATATAAATTACACAGGTATTATACCTATATACATACCTATACAACACCTACTTATATTTTATTTAATGTACAAAACACATCAGAAAAATAAAATAAAAATCTATTTGTGTATATAAAAGTATTTTATGATTTTAGAAAATAAGAAATAAAAATAATAAAATTAAAACACACAAATAAAAATAAAAGAATAAAATATATAGGTAATATACCTATATAGGGTGTAAAAAGCAACTTGTAAAAATATATCTCATAAAAATAAATAAAAATCACCATAAAATACTTCATAAAATTACAAATACTTTTTGTTTAATAATTAAAATTTAATTAATTTATTAGCTATTTTAAATTGATTTTATAAGTTTTTTTTGCCAAGGAATTTTCTGGTTGGTCCTCGTGGACCAACCAGAGAGCTCCACTGGTTGACCTCAGTCAGCTCTCTGACCGAGGTCTGAACCTTGTCAGAAGATGGTTTTGACCCCGGTTTCATCCATTTTTTGAGGACGCCTCGATCACCCTTTGGTGATGGCCTCTTCATGGAATCTCTTCCTCGAACAATGGTGAATCACGCCCAAGTGATTCCTTGGGCTGTGGACCACTGATCGAGGTGTTTGACCCTCGTCTTTCACACCGCCCGACCACCATTCAAAAGCCACCCCCCGACTTCGATTCGAATTTTTATCCTTCTTCTGCCAAAATCACTCGAAAACCCATAGCCCATCGCGTTCCTGGTGACAACAGGAGGCGAATCGAGCCGGGGTTCGAGTCATCTGGTGTCGAATTGAAGTTGATCCAGCCCTCGCTGGAGTTCCGCCGCGACTTCCATCTCGACGTCTCTGGTGAGTCTCACCCCCTTCTCTTTCCATTTTCTTGTAGCCTTAGCGTAGTATAGATTAGCATTGCAGCAGTTTAGATTTTCCTCGCGTAAATCACCGTGAATCCCCGATCAAAGATCACGGCGGAGCTTAGCTCCGCCTCCACTTTCCGACCACCTCCATCTTCGATAGTCGCCAAGATCACCCCCATCTTCTTCCTCGTCGCTCCGTCATCACGCTTCACCCCTCCATCTCCCTCGATCTCGCCCAGATCGAGCCACCGAGCTCCACTCTCCGCCGCTCGCCGGAGCTCCTCGCCCGAGCCACCTTCTGCCTCCATCGCATCATCAGAGCCTCCCTATTTCCTCGCCTGGTTTTTGCGCGTCTCACCTGCAGGTCAGAGCCCAAGAGGAGGCTCTATAGAGCCCCGACCATTCGGAGAAGCAATGCCCAGGTCGCCGCCGTCGTCTGCCGTCATCTCGCCATCTCAGGCACGCCTGAGACCACCTTCAGACGCGGAGAGGCCCCAGGATCGTATTGCCCTTGATCCTAGGGCCGGAGGGGCCGTGTGTCGGCCGGATTCGCCCGCCAAAGCTCACCGGGGGGAGTGTTCTTCGTGAACCTCCCCCACCATTGGATCAGAAGCCCCTCCAGACGCCACCGCCGCCGTTGGATCTTGGCGTCTCATCACCGTCCGATTGCACTGCAAGATCTAATCCTAGCCGTCCCGGCCGAAGCGTCATCGCGCGTCCCAGAGCTGACACGTGTCCAAGTGAAGCTCCCTCGGCCGCACGATCAGGATCTTGGGTATTTTGCACTTTAAACCCAAGAGTTTCTGTATTTACGTTTGAGCCCTAAAACTTTCATCTGCAGTTAAAAGTTTTTGTAATAATTACACTTAGGCCCCCAAACTTATTTTATTTGCACTTTAGTCCTCGGCCATGTCATCTCACGTGACTAGGGCGCGTGCCTTTTAAGTATTTGGCATTTTCGAACCTAAACTTTCATCTATTTGCAGTTATACCCCTATGCATAGTTATTTAAATATGTTTTTGGGATAATTGCATGTTTACCTTGTCGGTTTTTAGTATTTGCAAATATGCCCCTGTGAATGTCAGATCTTGTGCTTCGCGTGTGTATTTTGGTGAAATTTGCACCTAAGCCCCTGGATGTTTTTATAATTGCACATATACCCCTGCCAGGCTTAGGATTTTTGTGTGTTTGATCTATTTAATGTCACGCATCATTTAAGTGCCAAAAATTCCATAAAAATTTACTTAAGCTCATGTTAACTTGCACTTGCACGCTATATTTTTAGTTTTTATTTTTGTTGCATTTTTATATTTATTAAAAAGAAAAAACATGCTATTTCATTACTGTCTAGCTTAGAAAATACCAAAAAAATATTAAAATACCTCTAAAAATTCCATAAAAATTCCCTTCTGTCTATTTTATCATATTTTAGTGTCAGTCCAAAATCACTAAAAATCTCAAAAGAAAAACCCTAAAAATTCGAAATTACATAAAAACTTCAAAAAAATATATAAAATTATAGAGAACTCAGAAAAATATAAACTCAACTCCTGTAAGTTCTACATTTTATTATCTTTATTCTAAAAATAGTTTAGAAAAATTTTGTGGCTGTTTGTTATTTTTAATTCCCATTTTGCCCCCAGCCAGTAGCTAATTCACTTTTTTGCTTTATTTCAATGTTTAAAAATACCAAAAATTTTCTAAAAATTACTCAAAAATCACAAAACAGTAAAAAATTATAAAAATACCAAAAAGATTTTATTCCTGAATTTTTGACTATTTTTTGCATATTTTTATAAATCTTTTATCACCCCTTTTAATATATTATTTCTATATTCCAATATTAAAAAAAAGAAAAAGAAAAAAAATATATAAAATATAAAATAAAAAATCAGTAAAGTAACAATCAAAATACAAAAATATAAAATTAAAAATTAAACAAAAAATATTAAAATTAAAAATTAAAAACCCACAAAAAATTAGATTGGCTATGTAGTCTATTAGACCTAGGTTTTGACTTTTGTCTATACTATGCACCCTTGTTTCATGTGTTCGACCCCTACTTGCTTGCCATTGTACATTTAGTAGGTAATAATAAATTTTAATCCTTTCTCTTGATTAATTGATTGATTGTGTGGGTTAATTGTTGACGAACGGGAAGGCTTGAGTAGTCGCATCAGCGATAGTGAGTCTGATTTATCAGACCACTATTTAGCGGCTCTCGCTTTCTCGTTTTTCAACAGGCCTGATTGAAAAGTAAAATGCCTGCTGGAGTGTATATACAAGGATAAAAAAAGAGATTAATAAGAGCTTCAAAGTCAAATATTTATAAGCTTGTAGCTAGTTGACTTGGCTACACTGGGCATGCATCCAAGAATAGGTAGCTACACTGGTTACCATCCATTCTTTTCTCCATCTCCTCTTCTTGAGATGGTTGTACTTGAACTTAGAAGGGAATCACCCCGCTCCTCGAGGAAAGAGTTGCTAGACCATGGGACTAGAGTTACCTTGTTCAGGGAGGTTGTTTCTTTGCTACTTTTGAGATGGGGAGCTATATATTTCACTTACATCGTACAAGTAAAGATTCATAGTCATAAGAATTTGTGTATGTAGACTTGTTCTGACCTGACTGTTGAGGAGATCTGAATAGGAGTCTTATGTAACTTAGAGGTTGTTAGGTTTTAAATCCATCTCCCATTAAGGTTCCGACACATTAATAATCCAAAGGTCTGACAGAGCTCCAAACTACAATTTTATGAAGAAAATTTTAATACTCGATATTGTCCTAACTTCTTTATTTTTCCTTCCTTTTTTCTTCTATTCACTTATTCTTTCAAATAATTGTTTACTAAGGGACTAGCAAAGGTAAAGCATAGGGGGATGATGAATCTACGATTCATCATCTTTATTCATTTATTTTAGCTTAAAATCCCTTATAAAACACCTGTTTATAATACTGACTCCATATTCTTACTAACTTGCATCTATTTGTAATTATTGTACACTTCTTACCATTTTAACCTAAAATAAATAAATAAATAAATAAAGTAAAAAAAAGAAAAGAAAAAAGGAAGACTGTATATATGTAATATATACAGGCTATCCTGAATCCCGAGAGAAGGTCAAGACTTGATCTGATCGACCAGGAATAAAGTAGGGGGAGATAGGGTCTTTATTCAGAACATCCAAAAAAATTGTGTGCTGTGTATATTTGTATACAACACTATTTTATTCGTACATAAATTGACCTCAAACAAAATAATTTTTAAAACAAAATTGTAACTAAAAATATTTCCTAATTAATAAAAATAATTGCACAATCAAATCATGTACAAAATAAAAGCAACCACACTTGGGAAAAGCCACTCAGCGATAATTGAAAGATCAATTCCATCTCCATATGAACTCTAAATGAACCAAACTCACTTCCATTGTATTCTAAATTAAATTATATGTAAAATGGCCGTGATTTCATAATTTTTGTACTTATGAGTGAAAAGTTGGTTTTCTGGGGTGGTTTATGCAATTTCCCATGTATTTTGTACATATTGTATTTGTAGACATTTGTAAATATTTTTTAATAATTATTTAAAATTAAAAAATAATTTTTTTAAAATTATTTTCCTTATTTAACTATGTAAATAATGTACTATATATATAGTTTATGTATTACTTCATTGTCTTAAATAACTACCACCAAAAAATAAAAAAGTAACATTTAATTTTCAAATAAATAAAGTGACGAAAATACAAAAAAATTGTTAATTTTTGTAAATACTTTTAACACTAATATCTCTCTTTATCTTCATCTCATTTCATTTTTTCTCTCTTATCTCTTATCTTCATTCAAATTTTTTCAAAAAAATTCAAACTCCGTTATCTTTTCTATTTACATGGCTCATTTTCTCCTCGTTCCAACTTGATCAATCTTTAGTGAGAGGAGCCCGATTCCGAGAGTCTTCTTGTCGTAGAAGGGTGCCTAGCTTCCGAGCCGTTCGATGACAGCGAGTCGGCCTTTGTCGAGGTGATCAAGGTCTTTTCCACTCCTAAGGTGAGATCCATACTTTTCTTCTCTTATTTTTATCCTAGGTTAATCGTAGTTTTATTTTCTTGCATTTTCTCTTCGTTGTCATTTTTTTATAGATCTTAAAATCCATAATGATTTGATCCACCACCGACTCAATTTTTCATCTCACATCTCGATCTCTCCACGTTCTTTTGTACCTATCACGATCTATCAACTCTGGCCACACACGGTGGCCGGAGACTAGGATCCATTCCTCATTTTTTCGTCGGATCCCCATCCACGCATTCAGTTTTGACTTTGGGACCGAGTCATCATGCTTGTGTCCTAATTTTTTTATAAATAAAAAAACAAAAAAATATTTATTTTCTTTCTCTCTAACATTTATTTTGCATGATCATCTAAATAAAATAATTAAAAAATAAAAAAATAATTTTTTTATTTTCTATTTTTAGTTTCTCTATTTTGGATTTACAAAAAAAGTTTTTTTATTACTGTTTACATTAAAAAAACAAAATAAAATCTCTGGCGGCACGCCAGCACCGTCGCCAGCCCCGCGGGAGCAACCAGAGCCACCGTGGTCGCCGCATGTTTCGCCTGCACAGTCGTGTGACATCCACCTGTGGCCCATCCAACCTCCACTTGGAGCGGGGCGCGTGTCGTCCGCTCCTCCGCGATGCCATCGCCAGACCACACAGCAACACTTCACCCCCCTTTGCCCACTCCTCCACGCCGACACCGCCTGCGAAGCCCAACCATCACCGCGTGCAGGAGCTTCATCTGTCGTGAGTTACTCCTAGAGTCCTATCCTCAGTCGCGCGTCACCAGCGCGTAGCCAAAGATCCTCCGCCAAAGCTCTCGGCGAGCTCCTACCACGACCGTCGATCGTCGATCAGTCGCCCCCCATCCCTCCTCTACCGATCTGCAAGAGAAGTAGTGGCGGCATCACCGCCTTCGATGTTGAGTGGAGAAGAAGCAAGGGGCAGTGCCCCTTCTTTTGTGCGGAACAAACAACAACGAAAAGTGGACTCTAGTGAATAAAGATTTTTGGTCAATTTGCATAAAGCCTCTCAGGAGTTACTAAAATTGCAGAAACACCCTAGTAAATATTTTATTGGAAAAATTACATTCATGCCCTCAGACGTTCTCAAATTTGCTGAAATGCTTGTGCCAGAATCAAGCACGTACTTTACACGTTTATTTGTATAATTTGCACTTCTCTACCAGTTATTTTATTGTCTGTTATCTTTTAGTGCAAAAACTCTGAACATTTGCATTTTAATCCTTCAGTTGCAGACCTTTATTTTGCTTGATGTTCTTATTGAAATAAATGTTTTCTTTGGTCAATAAAATTCCCAAAAATCATGCTATACTCCTGATGTGCTTATCTTTTTAGCATAAATTTTTCATTGCATTTTAAATCCATTTAATATTATTATAAAAATAGTGTCTTTTTCTCTTTCTGAAATTCAAAAATTCATAACAATTTGAATATTGTAATAAAAATTCAAAAAAATTAGAGTAGCTTTATTTTCTAGTATTTTAATTTCTGTCCAAATTTCACGCATTAATTCTTTTCAAAACCAAAAAAAATTGAAAAATACTAAAAATTTTATAAAAATCATAAAAAAATATACAAAAATAAAAAATCGAGATTTTAGTTTCTGTTTGTAGATATTTGCCTATATTTCATCATAAAATAGCTGCCAGGAGTTTTGGCCACTTAAAATATTTTTAAGTTGCAAATTACTCCAATCTGTGCACTATTTCTCATTTTTACCACTGTTTGTTTTTTAGAAAAATATAAAAACATTTGAAAATTCTACAAAAATTTCCAAAAATATTTCAAAGTCTTTAAAACCCAAAAATATTTTCTCGGATTTTTCTGAGCATTTTTGATAAACTTGAAAAATACAAAAAGAGTTTGGTGTGCGTCTTTCTTATCTTGTGCATATTGTTCTTTATTTGAAATTAAAAAAATTGCAAAATTAAAATCTCTAAAAATTTGAAAATCAGAAAATAAAAAAAATAAAAAAATAAAAATTAAAAAGAGAAAAACTCCACAAAAACCTAGGATAGTTTGCCTTTGAGATTCATGCTTTTTCTCTTACTTGATTTTTTGTCGATTATTTGAATAACCCTTGGGAATTGTAGCCTCCTTGAGTTCAATCCTATATGCTATACATGTAAATAAGTAGCAAAAAATCTCTTTCTCCACATTATTCTCTATAATTATTTTACAGCGAGAAAAAATTGTTTGTTTGTTGATGCTTGATTGGGTTGCAACGACTTCTTGATAATTCATCTAATCAAAAACCCGTGAAAAGCTTGACAACACTTTTTAAATGAGTCAAGGACGTGTCTAAAAATATTCTACTTAGACCTATCAAGATGACATGTAAACATAGTCTTATGGATTCAAAGAATTAAGTCGCTAGACCTTAAAAGTCTCAACTCCAATTCATATAAGGTTCCTCTGAAATTAAGTGGATTAAGGTCATAACCAAGGTTCATTCTTCAGATTTTATTTCATACTAGTTTGTTATCAACATCATTCTGAAATATTCTAATGCAACTGTAACAATTTTTTATTGAAATAAAATTTCCAATTTAAGCTTTTTATGTGGGTTTTAGAGAGCTTTGCAAATTTTTTATGAAATTTAAACTTTTTCTATTTTATGTGTTTTTGAAAGAGTTAGAGAATCAAATGTATTTAAAAGTATTAAAGAGGATTATGTACATATGCAAAAAGGATTTTATACAAAGATATATACAAGTTTTATACAAGAATTTATTTAGAAAACAATGTTAATCACAAGTTTATTATACAAATTTTCACAAAAGGATTTTATTCACAAGTTTGAGATACAATTTTATGAAAGAATTTTTACTTACTAAAGAATTTTATATATGTAAATTATAAGTAATTATGGGTTTTATATATACGAAATTTACAAACAAGTTTACGTACATATTTTACCACATAAGTTATGTACATGTTACAACATAATTTAGAAAATATTTTAAAAGATTTTACAAAACTTTTCAAAAAAATTTCATAACTTTATAAAATCTTTTTAAAAACTAGTTTACAAATGCTTTTCAAAAGATTTTACAAAAGTTTTACAAAACTTTTTACAAACTAGTTTACAAATATTTTACAAACCAAAAATATTTATTTCCAAACATTTTACAACTATTGTACAAAATAATAAATTTGTATAAAAAAATATTTTTTGAACATTTTACAAGCAAAAAGATTTTACAATATTTTTTTACAAAAATATAAATTTACAAAGATTTTTACAAAGCGTTTTACAAAAAATTTACAAAATTTTTAACAAATGAATTTACAAAATTTTGACAAAAAATGTTACAAAGAATTTTGCAAGCATTCTATAAATCATTTTACAAAATTTTTTTATTCTAATTTTATAAATATAAGCCATATTATTAGAACACAATAAAGTACGAGTTATGGCTAAAGTGTATATATATACACAATATATATACGATACCCCCTATGCTTATCTCGAACTTTGTCCTCATCGTAACCATGAAACGACAAGGAAAACATAACTCATGCCAAGTATAGAAAAGTGAAAAGAATCCTATACTATAATGACTCAAAGAATAAAGAATATAATGAATAGAAGTCGGTCATTCCGCTATACTTAGGATCAAATAATTCTAAGTATAGAAGACTGTATAATCGGGGATAATCGAGGAAAAGAATGTACAAATTCACCGACTCGACTTGTCCCCCTATACATTTGGTAAAATATCCCTGAGTAGAGAAAATAATACAATAAGTTAAGGGACAAGTGAGAGAACAGAAGAAAATAAAATGAAAATAAAGAAGATGAAAAGAACGACATAATCCCCCTATACTTAGGGTAAAGGATCCCTAAGTATAAGCAACATCATGAGTAATGAACATAATGAAAATAGAACAACTCAAGTCATTCACCTCCCCTATACTTAGGATCTAGTCATCCTAAGTATAGCACACACATAGAAAAGGTGAATGATAAAAATGAAGTAAGAAAGAATAAAACGAAGTAAGAAAAATAAAACGAAAAGAATATACCAGGTGAAAAGAATATACAATACTCAAGAAGGAAGAAGCTTGACCTTCTCTCACATTTGTTGAGTTATAGAATCAATGAGATGAATATCGACATCGGGTCATCCTTAGATATGTCCATGTCTGAATCCTCAAACCCCTGATAAGAGCTGACATGGTGAAAGTACTCAACGGATTCATAATGATCGAGCATAGACATAAAAGGTTGGAGTGAATCATGGCTAGCCTAAAAAATATCACACCCATAAACAATTATCATTTTTTTAGTGTACTCAAGAATTGCCGAATATTCTTCAGATACTTTATGTACATCATCAACAATACTCCCATCTTCAGTAAGTGGACTACATAACACTATGCTTTCCAAGTTTTCCTCTTTAGAGAGGAATTATTATGTCTCAATATCATCCAAAGATAATGTTTCATGTCTGATCTTTGCTATAAAATCGCAATCTTCTATGTTGGATGAATCAGAAACACTCTCATTTGATGCAGCTTTCACTTTCATCTCAGATATTGTCTCTACAATAAGACTTTCATCATGAGATTGAAAGGTTATCTTCTAAGCCCCACAATTAACGATAGCTTTCATTGTACGTAAAAAAGAATCATCAAAGAATAATTAGGGTGTGATGTAATAATATGTAGATTCCATATCTACAACAACAAAGTCCATAGGAAAGCTCATGCCCTGTACCGTCACGATAACATTTTCAAGTATGCCCTTCATCCTCCTGATAGATCGGTCTGCAAACTGAATAAATATTCTGCTCTTCTTTAGAGATCCAAGCTGAGATGTTCAAGTAATGAGAAAGGCATTAGGCTAATTGCCGAACCATTGTCCAAAAGTGTACGATCAAAATGTAGATCTGAAAAATGGCATGTGATAGTGAGTGCTCGCTTATCTTTCTTTGTGTTTGGGAGTTTATGGTTTATGGCATTTGCAATATCCATGGTTAAAACGGGATGGTATGTCTTGCTACATCTACTCTTCTTTGATGGGAGTTTAGGGGTACAAGCTTCTTTCATCCCATTCTTCACGACAGACATATACTCCATGGATATCAAGAGTGGCTTCTCAAGAAAAATGTTGTACAAAATCTCTACCACTCCAGGATTAGATAGGGTTGTTTTTAATTTTCTGATTGATTTTCTTTTATTCAATGCATTAGGAAATGGAACAAAATATGAATCAACATTTTTATTCACATCAGAATCATCATGTACATATGGACAACCAGACTCAGACTGTACCATGTCATCCATAACAAGAAAAGGAAAAGAAGAACGGGTTGCTCCGTCTGCTGCTGAAGAAGATGGATCTATAACTGGTGTGCTCTCCTTAACTGCTGACTCAGCTTTACATCTCCCTTTTATTGTGTTTTTGTTTTTTTTTCGATTTTCTTCATTTTTTGGCATTTTGATTATGTAGATGCTTCTCCATTGACTACAAAACTCGATACTGGCTCGCTGGATGAAGATGAAGAAGTTGAAGCTCAATCAGTGGCTTTATTCCCCGATCCCACTGGTGTTAGATGATGCAATCTCCTGTTGAGTGAGGATTATTTTGGATTTTTAATCTAGATATGAAAATAAATTGCGCAGTGGTCGTTGCAACCCAAATATTCCGCAACAAACAAACAATTTTTTCTTTTTCTTCTCAAGCTACAAAATTAATTACAAGAGAATAATGAAACGAGAGAAATTTTTGCTATTTATTTACATGCATAGCAACATGATCGAACTCAGAGAGGCTCCAATTCCAGAGGGTTATTCAATTAATCAAAAATCAATTAAACGAAAAATGGAATCTCAAATGCAAGCCATCTTGGTTTTTTTGTGCTTTTTTTGTCTTTTTGATTTTTTATTTTTTAATTTTATTTTTATATTTTCTGATTTTCAAATTTTTAATGATTTCAAATTTTTTATTTTAAAAAATAACGAACAATATGCACAAGGGAAGAAATACACACACCACACTCTTTTTTTGTATTTTTTGAAATAGTAAAAAATGTCTAGAAAATTAAAGAGAAAATATTTTTTGGGTTTTAAAGGCTTTGAATTATTTTTGAGAATTTTTATAGAATTTACAAATGTTTTTATATTTATCAAAAAATCAAACAGTTGCAAAAATGATAAACAATGCACAACCTCGAGTAATTTGCAATTAAAAATATTTTAATTGCCAAAAACTCTTGGAAATTATTTTTATGCTAAACTATAGACAAATATCTACAATAAAGAAGTGAAATCACGATTTTTGAATTTTTATAGAATTTTTTGTGATTTTTCAAATATTTGTGGTATTTTTCATTTTTTGGGGTTTTGAAAAGAACTGATGCACGAAATTTGCAGAGAAAGTAAAAGACAATGAAAAAAATAATTTTTTTTTGGAATTTTTAGAGCAATTTTTAAATTTTTATGAATTTTTGAATTTCAGGAAGAGAAAATGACACCGTTTTTGATTTTTTAATGATATCAACAGAAAATAAAATGTAGTGAAAATTTTATGCTAGAAAGATACACACATCAGGAGTATAGCATGATTTTTGCGTAATATATTGAGCAAGAAAAAGATTTATTTCAACAAGATAAAACATTCAAGTCAAGTTTGGATAAATAGGGACTTAATTATAAATACTTAATGTTTTAACATCAAAAAATAATAAGAAATAAAAGGGGGAATTTCGTAATTTACTAGGAATTAACGTGCAGTGCACGCGACTTGATGTTGATGGGGATCTTCTTGCAATATAAGATAATTGGAGGACTGGACTGCAATTTACCCAAAAATCAATATTAAATCTCTTCTAGGGATCCTCTTCGAGGTTTTCTTCTTTTCAAGGAAAAAGGGTCGCATGCCTCCGTTTCTTCCCATGCAAGCCAAAGGTGGCACTGCCCTTCTTCTCGCCGAAGCCAAGGTCGGCGGATGTTGGTGACTTTGGCGGAGAGCAGCGAGACTGGGGGCGGTGGACGACCTTGTTCATGGGCGCAGGTGGAGATTCCAGGTGGCGGCAGGCTGACACGGTGTCGATGGTGGGCGAGCCACAGGTTGCGCGCCACTCCTCCCGGTGGGCAGGAGGATGGTGCGACTGGGTTGCGGTGGCTGCAGGGCTGAGTTTGACAGCGTACGAGTCTTTGTGGTGGACGGTCGATGATCTTGAGGGCTGAGTGCTGGGCGTGTGACCTTGCGCAAGGGCATGGGCAGTGATGCTCTACATGTGGGTCGTAGCGGAGGGCACGGTAGCCGCGATGACTGTGAATGCTCGTGACAACAAGAGTCGGTGGTGAAGGGGGCGACGACTTAGCCTGCCGCTTCTGATTTAGTTTTTTTAATTTTCAAATGTAAACATAAACAAGGATTTTTTTATTGTTTTTTTTATTTTTTGAGAACTGTAACAGAAGATTTTTTTATAATATTTATTTATTTATTTATTTATTAATTTTTTATCCTGCAAAATAAATGTTAGAAAGAAAGAAAGAAGATTTTTTTGTTTTTTTTAATTTGAATTTTTTATTTATAAACAATTAGGATGTGACACAACTGCTCGATCCCAAAATCAAAGCGGAAGGCGTGAACGAGTACGGTTCTGAGGCAAATGGCGGATGGAACCGGATCTCCGACCACCGTGCGTGGTCGGAGGTGAGAGATCATGCGAGGTAGAAAAGAACGCGAATAGATCGAGATGTGAAGGTGAAAAATCAAATCAGGCGAATCAGATCATGATGATGTATTCTAAGATCTAGAGAAAAAATGACAACGAAATAAAAATGCGAAAAAAATAAAACTACGATTAACCTAGGATACAAACAAGAGAAGAAAAATGGATCTCACCTTAGGAGCGGAAAAGACCGTGATCGCCTCGACGAAGGCCGATTCGCTGTCACCAGACGGATCCGAGACTAGGCACCTCTCTGCGACAAGATAGCTCTCGGAGAAAAAGCTCCTCTCACAAAAGATTGATCAAGTTGAAATGAGGGAGAGGGAGCCATATTAATTGATAAAGAACGGAGTTTGATTTTTATTTTAAAATTTTGAATAAAGATAAGAGATAAGAGAAAAAAATTGAAATAAGATAAAGTTAAAATTATTTATAAAAATTATTTTTTGTATTTTCTTCACTTTATTAAACTAAATAAAAAAAGTTATTTTCTATTTTTTGTGGTGATATCTAAGAATAGCAACTATACACATATGGTACATTATATACATAGTTAAATAAGGGAATTAGTTTTTTTGTTTTAAAATTTTTATATTTTTTATTTTTATTTTAAATAATTAGTAAAAATATTTACAAATACAATATGTACAAATAAATGGCAAAATTACACAAACCACCCTAGAAAATCGACTTTTCAACCGTAACTCCAAAAATTATAAAATCACAACCATTTTAAAGATAATTTAATTTAGAATACAATGGGAGTGAGTTTGGTTCCATTTGAGATCATATGGAGCTGGAATTGGTCTTTCACTGATCGCCTAGTGGCTTTTTCCAAGTGTGGTTGCTTTTATTATGTACATGATTTTATTTTGCAAATATTTTTATTAATTAGGAAACATTTTTATTTACAACTTTTGTTTTGAAAATTATTTAATTTGAGGTTAATTTATGTACGAATAAAATAGTGAAGTATACAAATATACACAACATACATTTTTTTGGATTTTTTTGATTAAGGACCCTATCTCCCCCTACTTTATTCCTGGTCGATCAGGTCAAGTCTTGACCTTCTCTCGGGGTTCAGGTCAGCTTGTATCTATTACATATATACAGTTTCTTTTTTCTTTTCTTTATTTTTTCCTTTCTTTCTTTCTTTATTTATTTTAGGTTAAAATGGTAATAAGTGTACAATATTTACACATAGATGCAAGAAGTAAAAATATGGAGTTAGTATTATATAAAGGTGTTTTATAGGGGATTTTAAGCTAAAATAAATGAATAAAGATAATGAAATGCAGATTCATCATCCCCCTATGCTTTACCTTTGCTAGTCCCTTAGCAAACAATTATTTAAAAGAATAAGTGAACAAAAAGAAATAGAAAAAGAAAGGAAAAATAAAGAAATTAGGACAATATTAAGTATTAAACTTATCTTCAAAAATTATAGTATAGAGCTCTGTCAGACCTTTGGATTATTAGTGTGGCGGAACCTTAATGGGAAATGGATTTAAAACCTAACAACCTCTAAGTTCCATAAGACTCCTATTCAGGTCTCCTCAACAGTCAGCTCAGAACAAGTCTACATACACAAATTCTTATGACTATGAATCTTTACTTGTACGGTGTAAGTGAAATATAGCTCCCCATCTCAAAAGTAGCGAAGAAACAACATCCCTCAACAAGGTAACTCTAGTCCGTCGATCTAGCAACTCTTTCCTCAAGGAGCGGGGATATTCCCTTCTAAGTTCAAGTACAACCAGCTCAAGAAGAGGAGATGGAGAAAAGAATGGACGGTAACCAGTGTAGCTACCTATCCTTGGATGCATGCCCAATGTAGCCAAGTCATCCAGCTACAAGCTTACAAAAATTTGACTTTGAAGCTCTTATTAGTTTCTTTTTTTATTTATCCTTGTATATACACTCCGACAGACATTTTACTTTTCAATCTGGCATGTCCACTTTGGAGATTCTACATTTTCTCTCTTTCTTTCAAAAATATGTACAAGGTGCAGCAAGTACATAAGGAGTTTTTCCTCTTGAGCTAGTAGACCATACCAGGTTGAGACGCACTTCCCTCCCTAGAGGAAGACGAGAGGTTCTGCCTAGATGTACTACCCTCATATGCTACTCCAAGCCAAAATATTCTACCTCCTTGATGAACGCAAAAATGACCACTCGGATAAAGGTGCTCAGCGGTCGTTGCGACCCGAGCAATCAAGTGCGAACAATCAAGAAACTTAGACCACCACGAGAGATAAAATCGATCGAAAATAAGCTAGCGGTCTTGCTATTAATTTAACCTGGTATAGCGATCAGGGTCGAACTCAAGGAGCACGGGTTGGCCTCTCGGCCTACGAAGTAGTCAAAAAGAGAAATAAAATAAAAGAAGCAAATACTTTTGGTGGTTTTTAATTATTTAATATTTTTTTTGGATTTTTAAGATATTAAGAAAATAAGAAAAACAAATAAGCACACACTTCAACAATTTATTAAAAGCACTAAAAATCAACCAAAAATTCAAACAAAAATGTTTTTATGTGTTTTATAATTTTTAGTGTTTTTGGTGAATTTTTGAGAATTTTCTGATGTTTATTTAATTTTCTAAAAATCAAAAAGTGACTAAAACAGTGGGTACTGTCCAACCGAGCTAAAAGAGCCTAGATAAAATATCTAAAGGCCCCAAATTAGCTGGGAGGTAATTTTCCTGTAAAGAGAATAATACAAGGAAAATTTAGGCACTTATTTTATTATTTTTGGATTTTTAATTGATTTACTAGAATTTTTATAAGATTTTTAGTGTTTTTCAATTTTTAGTGGTTTTCAGTAATGAAAACAGCCAAAATTGGCTAGAAAATCAAACACAACAAAGTAGACAGTAGGCAATTTTTTTGCAATTTTTAGACACTATTTAATATTTTTTACGATTTTTAAAGTTAGACAGTGAAGAAAATAGAGGTTTTTGAATTTTTAAAAATATCAAATGAAAACAAAAATGTCCTCAAAAATCCTCGAAAATTTTACACTATGGCAGGAGCCATGTGTCCAATTTTCGTTGGATTTGGAGGTATTTTGCTATTTCATCCAAAAATAAAGAAGGGGCACTGTGCACAGGGACCAAAGTGCAAATACCCAAGAGTCTGGGAGGTCTAGTGCAATTAACCCAGGAAGTCACGTGCGTCGCGCGTGCCTGAGGCACTCAGGGACCTAAATGTGAAGAAAATAAGTTCCGAAGGCCTTTTGGTAACAGGTACCAAGAGCCCAGGGGCTTATCTGCAAATAACCCAACAATATTCGCACATGTTCAAATAAAATACGCACAGGGGTATAAATGCAAATAAACTAAAACTTCCATTCAATCATTAACAATCAGAACTACAGGGGCATGGAATGCAAATAAGCCAAAAAGCACGTGTCGATGCACGTGTCAGACCATACACAGGGGCATAAATGCAAACTAAGTAGAGTACGGGTCCTCTATGCAATAATCCCAAAAACTAAACAACTATACTAACTAATTACAGGACTAAACGCGAAACGAAATAAACAGAAGGGCCTAAGGGTAATTTACCCTTTATTAATGGAGCGGCTGGATGGATGCCACGTGTAGCATCTAACGGTGGCGAACGACAGGGGCTCCAAAGCTGCGCTCCTCGGGGTGATCCAACGGCGGGGGATAGTCCACGTGGTGCATCAGACGGTGTAGGGCGCAGGTGGCTAACCCTCGAGCATCGGATGGTCCAGATCTCTCCTCCTCCGGATCGAACGGTGACTGCTGCTCCAGCACGGACGGTGCAGATGGACCTGGAGCGAGAGGGATGATCGGACGTCGTCTGAAGGTCGAGGAAGAACAGGTGGCCGACGAAGTTCGCCGGCCCAGTGCGTGCGCTCCTGACCTCCCCTGCTGCGCCTAAGGATCAGAGAAGCTCCGGCGTGGCTCTGCGCAGCTGCTGGTGTCCTCCGATGACCCAGCCGAGCTCTGGGGAGCTCCGGCGAGGTTGGCGGAGGTGAAGCTCCTGGCTCGATGTCGAAGGACCTCAGATGGTCCTCATTGAACCTGCAAAACAGTCCAGGAGGCTCGTGGGTCGAGGGCAAACTGCCTCGACCCGGTTAGGCGGGGTGACGGTGAACGATGAAGCGATGTGGGCGAGCTCCGGCGAAGGGGGGATGGTGGAGCTCGAATCCCAGCTCCTGTGCGAGCTGGGTTAGATGGAGGGATGGAGAAGGCGCGTAGGAGGAAGGGGAAGATGACTATGGATTCCGATGATCGAATATCGCTATGGAGTGGTCGGAATCGAAGTAACACGGCGGAGCGGTGATTTGGGGGTAACTAGAAATTAAAGGAAAAGAATGAACGACAGGGATACCTGGGTGGCTGATGAGACTAGGGATGAGCTAAGGAAGCTCTGGGTCGTCGCCTCGAGGAGCGTCTCCCTCCGAGGCTCGATGCTCCTGCAGGTGGCGGAGCAAGGCGGCGAGGCTTCGCCGGATCAGTGGTCTCTCTCCCTCTCCTCGCTTCGACACCACGGGGGACAAGCTGTCACTCTCGCCTACGCAATGGAGCTCACGGGAGGTGGAATCGAATGGTCAAAGATGAGATTCGAGGTGGTGGAGCTGAGAATATATATCATGGAGGGTCCGGAAAGAGGCGCGCGGGTAGGGCAATCTGGAGCGCGGATCCCAAGGCGAAGGCTCCGGCGAGGGTGACGGATGTGTTGTGGACGGATCTGACCCGGGGTTTAGGTGAGAATCAATCGGGTTTAGGCGCTAGAAATTAGGGAAATCGGGTCGGGCGCCTAAGCCCGTGAGAAGTGGTCCTGGGGGGGGGGTAGTTGACCAGGCGGTCAACAATCCCAGGACCAATAGGGGTCGGCCACGTGGACAATATTTGGAAGTGAAATAACAGGTGGCAAACGGCTGAATTAGTGAAAACTTAAAACATGAAATGATTTTATTTTATTTTTTTTCTATTTTTTAGTGATTTTTAATAATTTTTTCAAAATAAAAATAAGGTATATACATAATATGTTATATATAGGTATATGTACACTATATAGGGTTTTTAATTTTTGATTTTTTAATTATTATTTTTAAGCAATTTTATTCCTATTTTATATTTTATTTATTTTCATTATAAAATAAGGAATAAAAAGATATTTTTATTTTATTTTAATTATTTATATTCATAGGTGAAATAAATACATATATACATTTATATACATGGTATATTTACAATATACTTTTGTGTTTTTAATTTTGTTATTTTATTTTGTTTTTGTTTTAATTGTTTTTATTTTATTTGTTTACACTATATAGTATAGAATATTTACAAAAATTTTAGAAATTAATTTTATTTATTTATAAGGTTAAATAAATATAAAGGTGGTTCTATGTACATGCTGACTATACAAGAGGTGTTTTTGTTTTCTTTTTAATTTTTAAATTTTTATTTTGATTTTATATTTATAAATATATACAAATATTTATAAGCCTATTTTTGTGAGGAAAATACTTTTATTTTATTTACATATATATTTATACACATGAGCCCCTATCTCCCTCTACTTTGGCTTTTATGCGGTCAGGCCCATGCTAAGCCCTCCCTTAGGTTAGGTTGCTCAATATTTATTCTAAATATTTCCCTCTTTTTCTTTTTAATCTTTATTCTTTTTTTTGCACAAAAACATGCTAATTATAGGTTTTTACACAATGCATGCTTTTGGTAATTATTTCTATTTACACATATCTACATGCATTTGCAAAGGTTTTTGTAGCTAAAATATAAGAATAAAGAGTGATGAATGAGTATTCATCACCCCCTATACTTAACTTTGCTAGTCCCTTGGCAAACACTTATTTGAAAAAGAAGTGAAAAAGAAAGAAAAGAAATAAAGAAAAAGAAAAAGAGAATGTACATGGATCAAGGCTGATTATTAAACTTGCCTTCATTAAATTAAGGTATGGAGCTCGATCAGATCTTTGAATTATTAATGTGTCGGAACCTTGTTTGGACTTAAGTCTAAAACTCAACAGCCTCTAAGTTCCACTATTCTATAACCAAGACTCCTCAATGCTCCAGATCGGAACAAGTCATCAATCACAAACCCTGAAGACCATGAATCTTTTCTTGTCCTGTGAATGTGAAGTCTAAGCTCTCCACCTCAGAAATGGCAACTTGACAACCCTCCCCAACAAGGTAACTCTATGACCTCAATCTGGCCACTCTTTCCTCGAGGAGCGGGGTATTCCCTTCTAAGTTCAAGTTCAACCGACTCAAGAAGAGGAGGAAGAAGAGAATGGGTCAAGGCCAGTGTAGCCAAGTACCCTTGGGAGCTTGACCAGTGTAGCCAAGTCTCCCTGCTGCAAGCTACATCAGGTGGATCATGAAACCAAGCTTTGCTTATTGCACTCTATATACATACTCCGGTGGGATTATCATTTTCTCTCAGACCCACCACTTGGAGTTATTTTCTTTTTGCACATTTTTTTATGTGCATCTATACAACATATACATGTGTAGCATATATACAAGGAGTTTTTCCTCTTGAGCCAGTAGACTATCCCTCTTTTGAAGCTTTATTGCAACCCACAACTCCCGTCGTTAAACCTCATGGCAACCAGACCAAGTTGAGATGCACTTCCTTCACTAAAAGAAGAAGAGAGGTTCCGCCTAGAAGTACTACCCTCATATGCTACCCCAAGTCAAGGAAGACTGCCTCCTCACCATCTCATCCGTAGAGAGCTCGGTGCATAGTGCTGGTGTCCAAGTAAAGCCATAATCTATATGAGTCATGTGTTGTTGTTAAGTGCTCTACTTAGGCTCATTGAGATGACATGTGATCATAGCCCAGTGGACTCAAAGAATTAAGTCACCATGGACCTGAAAAGCCTTAAACCTAAGCCCTATAGGGTTCCTCTTAGAAGTTAGGTGGATTAAGATCTTAATCAAGCTCCATTTCTCAATTTGATTCCAGGCTAGTTTAAATGTCAACTATCATCCAGGAAAACTATATACATATGTACAAAAGATGCTATTTACACAAATTTTACAATCATGCAAAATTTTTGAAAAATGTTTTGAAATCATGAATGGATGATGCATGAAGTGCAAGTTTTGCAAAAAGATATTTACACAAATTTACACAAGATTTTTGCAAACTTTTGATTTTCAAAACATTTTGGAAAAATTTTGTACTATATACATAATTTTGATAAGAAAATATTTACACAAGCTTTACACAAAAGATTTTTGAAATCATTTTTACAAAAATAATTTGTACACTAGCTATTTATGTGCAAATAAAAGAAGTTTATGTACATGAAAATTTTTAATTTTTGTGATTTTTAGCCATTTTATTTATTAACACACTCACACAAAGTACGAGTTATGGCTAAAGTATATATGAAATATATACACACCCCCCTATACTTAGCTCGAACGATGTCCTCAGAGTCAAGAGCGATGAAGAAGACATAACTCGTGCTAGGTATAGGGAAGTGAAAAGAAAGGCTATATACACAGATGAATGAAATAGAAAAGTCAAGAGTGTCTTGGGATTTCCCCCTATACTTAGGATCAAGTAATCCTAAGTATAGCAGGTTGTATACTAAGGGAAAAACCGAGTGGAGAATGTACAGGGCCTACCCCCCCTATACTTAGGGTGAAATATCCCTAAGTGTAGGCAATAAAAACAGGGGTAAACAGAAACACAAGAAATACCCAAAGGTCTCACATCCCCCCTATACTTAGGGTAAAGTGCACCCTAAGTATAGCATAATCACAAGATGAAGAAAGGGATGTGAGACTAAAGAATGTAGTGATATAGACATCTGGATCTATACAAGGCGGAGGATCAGTGAAACTCAGGCGTGAGATGCATTAGATGTGAGTCGAAAGACCACATCTCACACAAAATGAATCGGGGCAAGATCAACGACCCACGGCTCATGATCTAGAAATGGCTTGAGCCGCTGGCCGTTCACTCGAAAGGTACTCTCAGAAGACAACTCAGATATATCAATGCTACCGTTGTCATGTAACTTTCTGACCAAGTAGGGTCCCTTCCATTTGCTCTGTAGCTTTCCTGGAAACAAACGAAGCCTCGCATCAAACAGCCATACTCTCTGTCCAATCTCAAAATGCTTGTGGCTGATATGAGAATCATGCCACTCCTTCACTCTCTCCTTATACTGTAGGCTGTTTGAGAAAGCAATATCTCTAAGCTCCTCCAGGGCGGCTAACTCTGCCCTCCTCTGGTCTCCCATACCATCTGGATCCATAAGAATATCTGTAACTGCCCAAAGTGACTTGTGCCTCAGCTCAACAGGTAAATGGCATGGCTTGCCATATATGAGGAGAAAAGGAGATGTGCCCAATGGAGTCTTGAAATACGTCCTATATGCCCACAAGACCGAGTCCAAAAGCTGTGACCAATCCTTTCGGTCAGGGCGGACGACTTTCTACAATATAGTCTTGATCTCCCTATTCGACACCTCGGCTAGACCATTCGTCTGTGGATGGTAAGGTGTAGCAACACGATGGTCTATACCGAACTCGCTAACAAGGGCCTTCACCTGGTCGTTGATGAAATGAGACCCCCCATCAGAAATCAGAACTCGTGGAACCCCGAACCGCGTGATGATGTGCTTCCTCAAAAATCTGCAAACTGTCCTCGCATCAGCGGCTCAGGCGGGGATAGCCTCAACCCAATGACTAACATAATCCACGGCCAACAGAATGTACTCGAATCCCTGACTCTTAGGGAATGGACCCATGAAATCGATGCCCCATGCGTCAAAAACCTCACAGAAGTGAATGGGCTGCATCGGCATCATATCACGCTGTCCACAAGTGCCCATCCTCTGACAGTCAGTACACCTCTTCACGAACTCATCTGAGTCCTTGAAGAGGGTAGGCCACCACAAGCCGGATTGGAGCACTTTCTGTGCTGTTCTCCTCCCAGAATGATGTCCTCCTACCTCAAGCTTGTGGCAGTAAGTGAGGACGCTATGGTGTTCCTCCTGAGGAATACACCGACACCAGACGCTATCCCCTCCTTTGTGGTAAAGGATGGGATCCTCCCAGTGGTAGGACTTGGCCTTCGCAAGGAAGGTCTCAAGCCTCTGCCTTGGCCAATCTTGTGGGACCTTCCCAACAACGAGAGAGTTCACAATATCGGCATACCACGGGAGTGAGGCGATAGCAAGGATCGCCTCATCTGGGAAGGTATCTCGAATGGGATCAATCTGCTCAGACTCCTCAGGCTGCTCTAAGCGGGAGAGATGATCCGCCACCACATTCTTTACTCCAGGCTTGTCTTTGATCTCAATGTCGAATTCCTGGAGTAGAAGGATCCATCTAGTGAGTCTGGCCTTGGCATCCTTCTTTTCCATGAGGTACCTGATGGCGGTGTGATCTGTGTATAAAGTCACTCTAGATCCAATGATATAAGATCGAAACTTATCTAGAGCGAACACTACGACTAGCATCTCCTTTTCTGTGACCGTGTAATTCCGCTGGGCGGAATAGTGGATAGCAAATGGAACTCCGTCCCTCCTCTGTCCCAGCACTGCCCCTACGGCAAAATCGGAGGCATCCGTCATGATCTCGAATGGGAGAGACCAATCAGGCGGCTGGAGGATAGGAGCCTCAATAACACACTGCTGGAGAGTCGCAAAGGACGAAAGACACTTGTCATCGATAAGGAACTCGGTGTCTTTCGTCAAGAGGTCAGTCAACGGCCGGGCAATCCTGCTGAAATCCTGAATAAATCTCCTATAAAATCCAACGTGCCCTAGGAATGACCGTAGCTGCCTCAAATTGGACGGCGGTGCGAGTTTTCTAATGACATCAACCTTGGCCGGATCAACCTCCAAACACTCCCCTACCATGTCCGAAAAGATCGAAAGCATGCACCTCTGAAAAGTCGTAGGGGCGTTGCATAGCCCAAATGGCATGCGTCGAAAGGCATATGTACCAAAGGGACAGGTAAAGGTGGTCTTCTCCTAATCCTCAGGAGCGATGGCCACCTGGTTGTAGCCCGAGTACCCATCTAGGAAGCAATAATGGCTCTTCCCTGCCAGTCTCTCGATGATCTGGTCAATAAAAGGTAGGGGAAAATGGTCCTTCTTGGTGGCCTGGTTGAGTCTCCTGTAGTCAACACAGACCCTCCAAGAGGTGGGTACTCGTGTAGCAATCTCCTCTCCCGACTCACTGATCACAGTCGTGATGCCCGTCTTCTTGGGCACCACATGCAAGGGGCTGACCCACTTGGAGTCGGAAATGGGATAAATGAAATCTGCACTCCACCATTTTGATATTTCCTTCATCACGACCTCTCTCAGGTTGGGGTTCAGTCGCCGCTGGAACTCACACGACGGCTTCACCCCCTCCTCGAGATAGATATGGTGGGAGCACACTGATGGACTAATCCCATGGAGATCTGCTACGCTCCATACAATTGCCTTGCGGTTCTTTTCAAGAACCCCCATCAAACGGGATTCTTGCTCTCCAGTCAGATTGGCGGAGATGATGACTGGGTACATCTCAGGTTCGCCCGCAAGGAACCGATACTTCAGCGAAGTAGGGAGCGGCTTCAGCTCTGGACAGCTGGGTGCTGGCAAATCTGGCCTCTGAAGAAGGTGCGTGAATGCTGCTAAATCTGCCAAATTTGCCTGGGAGAAAGAATACGAACTCTCGCAAACCGGATCTGGAGGAGGCTGCTCAACTGTGCTGTCTCTGATCTGCTCTGCCTCTACCTCCTCCTCATCTGTAGGCTCAGGTGGACTCAGGTCTGGCATCTGGTCATCGCAATCTGCCCAATCAGACTCTGAATCCGAGGGATCGGCATCAAACAAGGTGGCATCAGTACCACCATCACACAAGGTGGCCTCAGCACCACCATCACTAGACTCTGTGTCGCGGTCAAGAACCGGCTCTGCTGCCTCTGTAGTATCCTGGACCAGGGCTGTGCTCTCCAAGCTCTCCTCTGCTGTCATCTCTGCATCAGTGCTTTCTGGAAATGAGAGGATGGCCTGTGCTGAAGGGTCTGCCCATGCTACCTCATCATCTGTGATCACAAAATCACAGTCCTGGTGGATGTCTAGCCCGACCTCTGTCAGCTGCTCTGTATCTGTGCTAGTCTCTGAGCATGCTCTCTCTCTGGCTCTGTAGTCCTCGACCGTCTCTATTTGTACACTCTCACCCTCGACGCGAAAGTATACCTTCCCGCTATCATGATCAGTCACTGCCTTGGCTGTGGCCAAGAACAGACGACCGAGGATGATGGGGGTATCGGCCACTGAATCAGGGATCTCCATGTCCAACACTATGAAGTCCACGGGGAATTGCAGGCCCTGAATAGTGACGATAACATCTCGCAACAACCCCTTCGGCCTCTTGACAGATCGATCAGCAAACTGAAGGACTGTCCTGCTCTGTCGAAGAGTGCCCAACTCGAAGCGGTCGAGAAGGGCTGCCGGAAGGAGGTTGATAGACGATCCGCTATCCAATAGAGTACGGTCGAACCTCTGCTCACTAATCTGACATCTGACATACAGGGCTCCTGAATCTGGCCTCTTGGCTGGCAGACGGTTCTGGATTGCGAAGCACGTGGCTTTCGTCAGCACATGTATCTCTGAATGGTGATTCCTCCTCCTCCTCCTGACTGTGGTCCTATCTCTCAAAGATCGCTGAAGAAGGGGGATGTGCTGCAAAGCCTCCTGAAGGGTCAGCTGTATGTGAAATCTATCGATCATGCTCTGGCTGAACTCCTCCTGCTCTCTCTTTTTTGGGTCTTTTTCTCTTTTCTTCCCCTTCCCCATCTGAAGGGCTCTAGGGAAGGGGATCACAGGGTCCTTCTCAGATGAAGTACTAGGAAAAGGCCTAGACGGCTAGACGGCCGGATCCGCACATACATCAATCACCACAGTGGGACCAGAAGAAACTAAACCTTTTCCTTTATTCAAAACAGAGTTCTGAGATACATCAACAGAAGGAAAAACAACATCTCTATCAAAACGAACACCGGTGGCCTCAGTACCACCTCGGGCTGGCTCTGCTATTGGACGTCTCGCGGCCTCAGTACCGCGGGCTGGCTCGGCTACTCTGGTGGCATCAGCACCACCTCCTCGAACTGGTGAAGCGGCGGCCTCAGTACCGCCGGTGGAATCAGCATCCTTGGTGGCATCAGTACCACCATCATCATCTTGTGCGGCTTCAGTACCGCTCTCCTCCTCCTCATCTGGCGCCCTGGGTGGATCCTCGAGTCGTCGCTCAGATGAGGCGCCGCCTGCTGGTGCTCTACCGCTCCCAAGTGTAACAAAATCAGCATCAAATAGATCCGAAGACATATCATCAAATGGATTACTAGGAGTGGTATGCTCAGTGGAAACTACCTGCTCAGATTTCCTCTTCAGGCTGTTCGGATTCGGCTCTATCTGTGCAGGGATGGCGGCCTTCCCTCTCATCAGGTCCCGCATCTCCTGGCGGAACTCGTCCATCTCCTGTCTGAAAGTAGCCTGCTGATCTGTGAGGATGCAGGCTATGTCATCCAAGGCGGGGCTCTCATGGGAGCCCGACGGGTAGCCTCTCTGGTGCTGAGGCTGCTGGAACTGGTGCTGCTGGTGCTGAGAGGGGTAGGAGGAAGGATGCTGCTGCTGCTGTGGCTGGTGAGCCTGTTGCTTACGTCTCCAAGACTGTCCCTGCTGCTGATAGGGACGAGGAATGAAGGACGACTGCTGGTGTGGCTGGTAGGCTGGGGGCTGCTGCTGCTGGTGATCCCTCTACTGGCTATACTGCCCTCCCTGACCGGATGACTGCTGCTGGGGCTGGGTACCTCCACTCCCCCACCTGAATCCGGGATGGTCTCGTCGGATCCCAGGCTGAGGGCGGTCATACCAAATCCCATTGACATCCATCAACGGCTCTGCATCGTACTGGACTGGCGGGAGTATTGCCAGAGGCTGATCCGGCTGGTATACCACCATCTGCATGTCTGGAGATGGTGGTGACTGGTAAGAGGGCTGCTGCTGCTAGTACGGCTCCGCCTGTACAAGATGAACCTGTCTAGGCTGCTGAAAGGAGCTAGAGCGCTGGGACGAGCTGCTGCTGCCGCCGGTATCGCCTCGCGACTGAAGACGGGGCTGGGAAGCCGTCTGTGCCTCCTGGAGACACATGAGCTGGGTCTTCATGTCGCTCAGAGTCTGTGCCATCTGCTCCATCTGAGTGATGCCCTGGCACTGCTTCTTCTCGACCAGCTCCATGCGGTCCAACTTCTCGCTGATGATACCCATATCCGCAGCGGACGACTCTGCCTGTGCTGCTGCAACTGCGGATGAACTGGATGGACCGGCATCGACCCGTGCTATCCTCTGGTACTGCACGGGTCCTGGCTGCTGCTGGGGTCTGCCCTATGTATACAACCGGGTCTGGGACATCACCATATAGTTCTCGGCCATCTCCTCGAAGATGGCCCAGACCTGGTCGTGATCCTTGGCGAAATAGGACCCGCCACAAGAAGCATTCACCAGGCCCTGAAGCTCTGGTGTCAGCCCGCTGAAGAAGCTCTGCACAAGGATCGGCTTCGAGATATCATGGTGCGGGCATCGGTCTGTGAGCTCACGGAACCTCTCCCATGCCTCATGGAATTGCTCGTTGGGGAGCATGGAGAAGTTGCTGATCAGGGCCCTCGCTGCATTGGTCCGCCCAAGTGGATAGTACTTGTTCAAGTACTCGGTGCGGAGCTGCTCCCAGGTGTAAACAAACTTCCCTAAATACTTCAGCCAGGTGGCTGCTCTGTCTGTTAGGGAGAAGGGGAAGGCGATCGTCCGAATCGTATCCTGGTCCACATGGCGGTCGTGGAAAGTACTGCAGATCATCAAGAACTCCTGGAGGTGGAGATGGGGCTCCTCGGTGGCAAGTCCGTGAAAACGGGGAAGCATCTGCAGGGTGTTCGGGGGGAACTTAAAGTCCCCCACGATAGCCGGCACCACCACCCAATGATGCATCAGTGTAGATCCGGGGTTGTGCAACTCCCGCATTGGTCTCGGTGGTCCTCCTGCCGCGGCGGCGGCTGCTGCTGCTGCTGTAGCTCGTGCCTCTGCATCTGGTCCGTCCTCAGGCTCGCTCTGATCTCTCTCTGCTCTGAGTCGCTCCAACTCTCTCCTCATTTCAATCATGAAAGCTCCCTGATCCCTCAGCTGCTGCTGCACTGTCTCTAACGAGGCGATCAGGGTGGAGTTGATCGCTCCCTGGTCCATCACGATGTGCTCTGTCCTGGAGCGGTCCTCTGAACTACCGGCCATGACGTCTGCAAAATCAAATGAGCCATACTCAGGTGCTGTCAAATCTGCTATTTTCTCCTCTGGCTCATATCTCTCAGAATCGAAAGAAAGGGGGTCGAGGGGGAACATGGCAGAATCGTACTCGGGCTCGGAGAACTGGTCTAGGCTCTCGCGGGCCAACCTAGATGATTGGGTAGATGTGCCTGAAAGCAGTGCAGCCAGAGGCTGCCTAAGAGAGCGTCTACCCATCATCGTGATCTGGTCGAGTAGTGCGGATGGGATCTGGAGAAACTATGATCAGAATGCAAACCCCCGGTTCACCAACGCAACGCGAGCTGAAGACCGTAAAAGCTCGGTCAAATTATCTTGTCAATTTTTATTAGGTGAACACACAAGATATCAAAGCGCTTACGTGACCTGTTAGGATACCCGATACTATCCCAACCGACTGGCCCGCACGGAAGAGTCGGTAGTCAGCTGGAAATAGCACCGGAGGGCTCTACCTAGGGTGCGGGTCACTCTCTCGCGCAATCAAACCAAACAAGGAGGGGGTTGCTCTCCCCAAGACAAATTTTTAAGGTGAGCGTCTTTTAGGGTCAATAGTTTTAGCCAGTCCCAATTTTATGGTTTTTCTTTTTAATATTTTTCAAATAAAAACAAATGCCTAACGAATTTTTCGGTTCTCCTGATTATTTAGTACAAAACAGGGGGGAGAAGACGAAAAAGCCGATGCACGATAAATCAATGATGCATGCAAAGACAGAAAGGCGTACCTGTCTCCAGCACTCTACATGCAATATGATCCGCGCATAAATGTAAAGACAGAAATTAAATTATCTAAATGATGCAGCGATGAAAACCGAGTCCTAGATGAGCAAGTCTACTCGCAGAACCGTCTAACTGGTCACCGTCCTACAGGCCAAAGGTCCGGTCTTGGTCTACCCCTCCTATGCCCGACAAATCAGGGGTAGGAGAAAGCGCTTTGTGGGGTAGACTACGGCACGTAAGCCACGAAGGAAAATGAGTTAGTTATTTTTATTAATTGATTATTAGTAGGTCCAATTAAGCGTACTATAGGAGCAGGCAGATAATTAAGTGTGGGGACCCTACTAATTACGGCACAAGTAAGTATAAAATCCTAAATCTAGGGGCTCGATCAAAAACCGCGTAAACCCCGGAAAAGGCAACTAAAAAGAAAAGAAAACAAAACCGCGAGAAAAGCCGCGAAAAACTCCTAAGGGTCCCCCGAGCACACCGGTGCTCGACGAAACAGACCCGCTAAGTCAAATAAAGTCCAAAGGTCCAGTCTCTGAGTCCCTGTATTATTACAATAATAATCAGAATAAAAATAAAAATCTAACTAAACCTCTCCCACTCAACTCTCTCTCTCGCTCTCTCCTGCGGCTCCGTAAAGAAGGGAGCCGCCTCCAAGTCCTGCGGTTGCGTCGGCTCCTCGAAAGTCGCCTCTGCGGTCCTCGGGCCCTCGCAAGAAACAGAGACAAGTGGTCAGACCAAAATAATCAAATAATAATAATAAGGAAAATAAATACAAATGAAAATGAGGGTATATATGCAAAAAATGCAAAATAAAACAAACACTCAAAATAAAACAAAAATAAAAACAAAAGAAAAGAAAATAAAGCAAAATAAAACAAAAAAATATAGACAAAAGCCGCGAAAAAGCCGCGAGCTCTGAAAGAGCCGCGAAAAGCCGCGAAAACAAAAATAAAGCAAAAACAAAAACTACTAAGCCGTGCTCCCCGGCAACGGCGCCATTCTAATGACACGAAAAACCGAGCGACTAAGGTAATCAGGTATCTCTACGATGGTCGTCGCGACCTCGGTCACTCGATCGTGTCAATCAAGAAAAAGTAGACCACCAAGATAGATAAAATCGATCGAAAATAAGCTAGCGGTCTCGCTATTAATTTAACCTGGTATAGCGACCAGGGTCGAACTCAAGGAGCACGAGTTGGCCTCTCGGCCTACGAAGTAGTCAAAAAGATAAATAAAATAAAATAAGCAAATATTTTTGGTGGTTTTTAATTATTTAATATTTTTTTGGATTTTTAAGGTATTAAGAAAATAAGAAAAACAAATAAGCACACACTTCAACAATTTATTAAAAGCACTAAAAATCAACCAAAAAATCAAACAAAAATGTTTTATGTGTTTTATAATTTTTAGTGTTTTTGGTGAATTTTTGAGAATTTTCTGATGTTTATTTAATTTTCTAAAAATCAAAAAGTGACTAAAACAGTGGGTACTGTCCAACCGAGCTAAAAGAGCCTAGATAAAATATCTAAAGGCACCAAATTAGCTGGGAGGTAATTTTCCTGTAAAGAGAATAAAACAAGGAAAATTTAGGCACTTATTTTATTGTTTTTGGATTTTTAATTGATTTACTAGAATTTTTATAAGATTTTTAGTGTTTTTCAATTTTGAGTGGTTTTCAGTAAGGAAAAACAATCAAAATTGTCTAGAAAATCAAACACAACAAAGTAGACAGTAGGTAATTTTTTTGTTAGACACTATTTAATATTTTTTTATGATTTTTAAAGTTAGACAGTGAATAAAATAGAGGTTTTTGAATTTTTAAAAATATCAAATGAAAACAAAAATGTCCTAAAAAATCCTCGAAAATTTTACACTATGGCAGGAGCCATGTATCCAATTTTCGTTGGATTTGGAGGTATTTTGCTATTTCATCCAAAAATAAAGAAGGGGCACTGTGCATAGGGACCAAAGTGCAAATACCCAAGAGTCTGGGAGGTCTGGTGCAGTTAACCCAGGAAGTCACGCGCGTCGTGCGTGCCTGAGGCACTCAGGGACCTAAATGTGAAGAAAATAAGTTCCGAGGGCCTTTTGGTAACAGGTACCAAGAGCCCAGGGGCTTATCTGCAAATAACCCAACAATATTCGCACATGTTCAAATAAAATACGCACAGGGGTATAAATGCAAATAAACTAAAACTTCCATTCAATCATTAACAATCAGAACTACAGGGGCATGGAATGCAAATAAGCCCAAAAGCACGTGTCGATGCACGTGTCAGACCATACACAGGGGCATAAATGCAAACTAAGTAGAGTACGGGGTCCTCTATGCAATAATCCCAAAAACTAAACAACTATACTAACTAATTACAGGACTATACGCGAAACGAAATAAACAGAAGGGCCTAAGGGTAATTTACCCTTTATTAATGGAGTGGCTGGATGGATGCCACGTGTAGCATCTAACGGTGGCGAACGACAGGGGCTCCAAAGTTGCGCTCCTCGGGGTGATCCAACGGCGGGGGCTAGTCCACGTGGTGCATCGGACGGTGTAGGGCGCAGGTGGCTAACCCTCGAGCATCGGATGGTCCAGATCTCTCCTCCTCCGGATCGAACGATGACTGCTGCTCCACCACGGACGGTCCAGATGGACCTGGAGCGAGAGGGATGATCGGACGGCTTCTGAAGGTCGAGGAAGAACAGGTGGCCGGCGAAGTTCGCCGGCCCAGTGCGTGCGCTCCTGACCTCCCCTGCTGCGCCTAAGGATCGGAGAAGCTCCGGTGTGGCTCTGCGCAGCTGCTGGTGTCCTCCGATGACCCAACCGAGCTCTGGGGAGCTCCGGCGAGGTTGGCGGAGGCGAAGCTCCTGGCTCGATGTCGAAGGACCTCAGATGGTCCTCATTGAACCTGCAAAACAGTCCAGGAGGCTCGCGGGTCGAGGGCAAACTGCCTCGACCCGGTTAGGCGGGGTGACGGTGAACGATGAAGCGATGTGGGCGAGCTCCGGCGAAGGGGGGACGGTGGAGCTCGAATCCCAGCTCCTGTGCGAGCTGGGTTGGATGGAGGGATGGAGAAGGCGCGTAGGAGGAAGGGGAAGATGACTGTGGATTCCGATGATCAAATATCGCTATGGAGTGGTCGGAATCGAAGTAACACGGCGGAGCGACGATTTGGGGGTAACTAGAAATTAAAGGAAAAGAATGAACGACAGGGATACCTGGGTGGCTGATGAGACTAGGGATGAGCTAAGGAAGCTCTGGGTCGTCGCCTCGAGGAGCGTCTCCCTCCGAGCTCGATGCTCCTGCAGGTGGCGGAGCAAGGCGGCGAGGCTTCGCCGGATCAGTGGTCTCTCTCCCTCTCCTCGCTTCGACACCACGGGGGACAAGCTGTCACTCTCGCCTACGCAATGGAGCTCACGGGAGGTGGAATCGAATGGCCAAAGATGAGATTCGAGGTAGCGGAGCTGAGAATATATATCATGGAGGGTCCGGAAAGAGGCACGCGGGTAGGGCAATCTGGAGCGCGGATCCCAAGGCGAAGGCTCCGGCGAGGGTGACGGATGTGTCGTGGACGGATCTGACCCGGGGTTTAGGTGAGAATCAATCGGGTTTAGGCGCTAGAAATTAGGGAAATCGGGTCGGGCGCCTAAGCCCGTGAGAAGTGGTCCTGGGGGGGTAGTTGACCGGGCGGTCAACAATCCCAGGACCAATAGGGGTCGGCCACGCGGACAATATTTGGAAGTGAAATAACAGGTGGCAAACGGCCGAATTAGTGAAAACTTAAAACATGAAATATTTTTATTTTATTTTTTTTCTATTTTTTAGTGATTTTTAATAATTTTTTCGAAATAAAAATAAGGTATATACATAATATGTTATATATCGGTATATGTACACTATATAGGGTTTTTAATTTTTGATTTTTTAATTATTATTTTTATGCAATTTTATTCCTATTTTATATTTTATTTATTTTCATTATAAAATAAGGAATAAAAAGATATTCTTATTTTATTTTAATTATTTATATACATAGGTGAAATAAATACATATATACATTTATATACATGGTATATTTACAATATACTTTTGTGTTTTTAATTTCGTTATTTTTATTTTGTTTTTGTTTTAATTGTTTTTATTTTATTTATTTACACTATATAGTATAGAATATTTACAAAAATTTTAGAAATTAATTTTATTTATTTATAAGGTTAAATAAATATAAAGGTGGTTCTATTTACATGCTGACTATACAAGAGGTGTTTTTGTTTTCTTTTTAATTTTTAAATTTTTATTTTGATTTTATATCTATAAATATATACAAATATTTACAAGCCTATTTTTGTGAGGAAAATACTTTTATTTTATTTACATAAATATTTATACACATGAGCCCCTATCTCCCTCTACTTTGGCTTTTATGCGGTCAGGCCCATGCTGAGCCCTCCCTTGGGTTAGGTTGCTCAATATTTATTCTAAATATTTCCCTCTTTTTCTTTTTAATCTTTATTCTTTTATTTTTGCACAAAAACATGCTAATTATAGGTTTTTACACAATGCATGCTTTTGGTAATTATTTCTATTTACACATATCTACATGCATTTGCAAAGGTTTTTGTAGCTAAAATATAAGAATAAAGAGTGATGAATGAGTATTCATCACTCCTCACTACCTCCTCCATGAAGAGATACATGTAGAGTGCTTGTCCAAGATAAACCATGATTTGAAAGAATCATGCATGTGTTGTTAAATATTCTACTTAGACTAATCAAGATGACATGTGAACATGGTCTTATGGACTCAAAGAATTAAGTCACTAGGACCTGAAAAGTCTTAACTCCAATTGTTATAAGGTTCGTATGAAATTAAGTGGATTAAGGTCCAACTAAGTTCCATTCTTCGATTTTATTCCAGACTTAGTTTAAGTGTCAATACTATCCCGAAAAATGCACATGCAAATGCAAGAGATATGTACAAAGCAAAAAGAAAGCATTTTTTAAACAATTATCTAATTTTGTACTTTTTATGGATTTTTTGGAAAAGAAAAGAAAAATGATGCACATGTGAAAAGAGTTTTTCTAATGCAACTTTTTATAGATTTTTGGTTTTGTTGTTTTTTTTTTGTTTTTCAAGAAGGAAAAAAGGGTTAGTAAAATATATACAAGTATATACAAGGGTTTTTTTGGTTTTGTTTTTTTTGTGTTTGTTTTTTGTTTTAAAGGTGATCAAAGTCTATATACACACATACACGTGGATTTTACAAATTTATATACATATCCCCAAAAATAATTATATTTAAAAGTACAAGTTATGTCTAAAGTATATATACAATATATACGACACCCCTCTATACTTAGCTCGAGCTATGTCCTCATAGTGATCAGAGAGCGGCAACGGAAGACATAACTCGTGCTAAGTATAGAAAAGTGAAAAGACTCCTATGCTACACCGACTCAAAGAGAAGATGAAAATAATAGAAGTCAGTGATCCCCCTATACTTAGGATCAAGTAATCCTAAGTATAGATAACTGTACAAAAGGGAAAACCGATGAAGAGAATGTACAAAAAAAATCAAAAAACAAAAAAATGATATGAACAACATCACCCCCCATACTTAGGGTAGAGTATCCCTAAGTACATGCAACAACAAGAGTGATGAATAGGATGAATATGAACAACACAAATCATTCACCCCAATATACTTAGGATAAAGCACATCCTAAGTATAGCATATGTACACACATGGAAAAGGGGTGAATGATAAAACATAAGAAGAAAGAATGAAACCGAAGGATATACAAAAGGAATGGATGTACAAAGGTCAAGAAGGTCGGAAGAGAACCTTCTTGCAGGACCACTGAGGTATGGATCTGACAAGATGTAGGTTGATATTGGGGTCATCATTAGACATAAGCTGATCAGGATCGACCAAGAATGTATCCTCAGCAGTCTCAGAGTGTGCACGAACGAATTGGTTAGTGGAAGTAGTGTGGTCATGTACTGCCTGGGATGTCTCGTAAATATCAAAATAAAAAGGCTCGAAATCATTATCAGAAAAAGTAAGATCAATTCTAGCCTGATGAGCCACTACTAGATCATCATCTTTATCAAAAGGCCCAAATTCCTTTATAAAAGCAATCAAATCAAATTTGGCCTTATCGGTCTCATCTAAATCAGGGTGGATAGGAACAGACTCATTAGTGAAAGTAGTCAAATCATGTCTGTCATGTCTAGTCTCAAAGTCTATCTTCCTCTCTAGGGTGTTTATTGTGTAAATCCCGTGAATTTCATCAATGCATCGCCATGTACTAGAAGGTGGAACTCCAAGGTCTATTTTCTGAGTCTTCCTCCTTGAAGAGGAATTCTTGGGTCTCAGTATCATCAAACATACAACAAGAATCTCTGATATTATCATCAATGTCAAGGTCCTTGGGGTTGGCTAACACGAGAACACTCTCATGGGATGCACGTCTTTGGTCAATAATGGGTGTAGTGATCAACATATCACTCCCTACATCAGAACCGAAGAGAATCTCTCCAGATCCATAATCAATAACGGCTCTCGCAGAGGCGAGGAAAGGCCACCGCAAGATGATGGGAGGGTGCTCCACAGGGGTGGAGATCTCCATGGGCAATACGACAAAATATTAAGTGAAGTTTATGCCCTGAATAAAAATGACAATGTTTTCTAGTATACCCTTCGACTTCTTGATAGATCCATCAGCAAATTGAACTATCATCATGGTTTTCTTGAGATGCCCAAGATGAAGAGACTGTACCATAGAGAAGGGTATTATATTGAATGACGAATCTCCACTAAGGAGTTTGTTATCACAAGAATAGTCAGATATGGAGAAACTCACAAGAGGTGTGGCAGTATTCCCTTTCTTAAAATGCAGACGGTGGGACATGGCATAGGTAGTGTCCATGGTCAAGATGCGATGCTCAGATCAGCTCCTACGCTTTCTCTTCTTGTGTTGAGGAGTAGATAAATGGGTCATGGCCTGATGAAGTGGGGTTTTAATGATCTTGTGAATGGTGGCCATCACTTCAGATTCAGTTAATGTTTTTCTAAAATTTTAGACCTCCTCCATACAAGGGAGAAGATCGAACTCAGCATTTACACAAGGATTGCCAAGATCAGTATGTATAGTGGAATCCTTGGGGTCAAGGTTGGGACATGTGGTGAATGGTTGTGTGGGAAAATAGTTTGGCATGGGTGCACTCTCCCCATAAAATGAATCAACAGTGTGTCTCCCGAAATCTTTTTGGATTTTTGAAAATTTCTCATTTTTTTGTATTTTGGGCAATTGAAAGCTCTCATGATTAGCCTCAAGTGAATACATATATCCTCAAATAGTGGAGCAATGTTCTGGCTCTTATTTACGTTAAATATATTGCTAATCCTTGAATTCATATGCTCCATCATCTGGTTCAGGGTCTCAAGTGCGGAAATCATGAAAGGTGATTCCAAAATTCCATGATCTGGTGAGTGGAATGAGGGTGGGTGAGAATCAAAGTCTGTCTCCTGAAATAATGGGTTAGGCAGATATGCACAAAAATCAGGAGGAAAGTCATCTTGGAAAAAGGAAGGTGGATCGACTGGAGAGTGCAAGAAGTCCGCGACGATCGGATTAAAATAACTCCAGTCGGCCATCTCTGAAACAAAAGATAGGATCATGAGAGAACGGGGGTCAAGTCAAAAGATGTGGAGAAAAAGGCGCAAATGCGCAGAAGGATCTAGTATGCACACAAGCAATAAAAACACAATGCAAACCCCCAGTCACCAACTCAACGCAATGTGAAGACCGTGAAGGTTCGATCAATTATCTTGTCAATTTTTAGAGTCTGGTAAGAATACAATCTATTAGAGTGGTTTAAGCGAGATGTTAAGAACCCAATGCTCCCAGGAGGCTGTCCCAATATCAGAACTAAATTTTCCCAACCAGTATGGGTGCGGACCATTTATCGGTTACCCGATCTGCCCACTTTGATAAGAAAATCCCGGATCGATACCGGCTACCCGGTAAAGTCCTCACCGCAGAACAACTAATCACAAGATAGTGTCTAAAGAGAGTTCGGACGTGGTTCTATCCTAGTGTGCGGGTTGCTCTCTCGCTGCAGATAAATCAAGCAAGACAGGGGTTACTCTCCCCAAAACTATTATTTTCCCTTACGATTATTTTAGGGTCGATTTTTCTTTAGTAGTCCTAAATTTTAGGTAGTTGTCACTTGATTTGAATATTTTTAATGAATCGCCTACCGAGTGTCCAATTTCCTATTTAACTTATGTGAGTGAAAACAAGGAAGGAGATCGAAAATGCTAATGCACGATTAAACACAATGATGCATATAAGGGTTAGTTATGCGTACCTTGTCGCCAGCACTCTACATGCAGGGTAATCCGCGTAGAATTTAAATACAGAAAAATAAACTATCCTATATGCAAATGCAAGTGAACAGTCCTAATAATAGCTTCTATTAATGGTCAAGAACATGTTAAATTTGACTAAGTCTAATTACACTTTATTCTACAGGTACAAAGATTCTTGTTTACGGTGTTTGGACCTAATTAATTACCTGGCTCAAGCAAATTATTTAAAGCAATCAATAGGTAGCTCATAAAATCCGCGTGAAACAAAGAAAGATAAGGTGATGAAAACAAAATCGATGAGGTCCCCCAAGTGCACCGGCACTTGGCGAAACAGACCCCTCAACAAATGAATGTCCGTTTAAAAGAGTTCAAATGCTAGAAAAAACGTCTAGTTTTTTTTCTTGGTCTCCTTCAATTCTTCTTCTCCACCTCTCACGCTATCCTGCGACTCGGTGAAGAATCAAGCTGCCTCTACTTCGCTTGGGTGCTTCAACTCTCTTGCGATTGCCTCCTTCTCTCCACGAGCCCTCGCAAGAAAGAAAAGAGAGAATGTGAAAGAAACATAATTATAAAATATGAACAAGAAAAATGAAATAAATACAGTGAATATGAATAATGAAGTGAATGTGGAAAAATATAAACAAATATATACAACAAAGAATAGCAGGTCAAAAGAGAAACCTAACTACCCTCGCCGTGCCTCTCTGACAATGGCGCCATTTTCTTGAGCGAGAATTATTTTGGGTTTTTAACAAAGATATGAAAATAAATTATGTAGTGGTCGTTGCAACCCAAATATCCTGCAACAAACAAACAATTTTTTCTTTTTCTTCTCAAGCTACAAAATCAATTACAAGAGAATAATGAAGCGAGAGAAATTTTTACTAATTTTTTACCTGTATAGCAACAAGATCGAACTCAGGGAGGCTATAATTCTCAAGGGTTATTCAATTAATTGAAAATCAATCAAACAAAAAGGGAATCTCAAATGCAAGCCATCTTGGTTTTTTTGTGAAATTTTTATCTTTCTATTTTTTCAATTTTTTTACTAATTTTTTATTTTTCTAATTTTTAATTTTTAATGATTTTGATTTTTGTATTTTTTTATTTTCAAAAATTAGGAACAATATGCACAGGGGATGAAATACGCACACCATACTATTTTTGTATTTTTTAAAATAGTTAGAAATGTCCAGAAAATTGTAGAAAAAAATATTTTTGGGTTTTAAAGGCTTTGAAATATTTTTGGGAATTTTTATAGAATTTTCAAATGTTTTCGTATTTTTCTAAAAATCAAGCAGTGGCAAAAATGATAAACAATGCACAACCTGAAGTAATTTGCAACTTAAAAATACTTAAGTGCCCAAAACTCCTAGAAATTATTTTTATCTAAACTATAGACAAATATCTACAAAAAGGAAGTGAAATCACGATTTTTGGTTTTTTTATAGAATTTTCTGTGATTTTTCAAATTTTTCGGTATTTTTCATTTTTTTGGGTTTTGAAAAGAATTAATGCACGAAATTTGATAGAAAGTAAAAGACAATGAAAAGAAATTAATATATTTTTTGGATTTTTTAAAGCAATATTCAAATTTTATGAATTTTGAATTTCAGGAAGAGAAAATGACATTGTTTTTGAATTTTTAATGATATCAATGGAAAATAAATTGCAGTGAAAATTTTATGCTAGAAAGATATACACATCAAGAGCATATCATGATTTTTGCATAATTCATTAAGTAAGAAAAAGATTTATTTCAACTAGATAAAGGATGCAAGTCAAGTGTGGATAAACATGGACTTAATTGTAAATACTTAATGTTTTAGCATCAGAAAATAATAAGAAATAAAAAGGAGGGAATTTCACAATTTACTTAGGAACTAACGTGCAGTACACGTGACTTGATGTTGACGGGAATCTTCTTGCAATATCAGATAATCAGAGGGCTGGACTGTAATTAATAGGGCTCCCCTTCGAGCTCTTCTTCTTTTAAGGCAAAAGGGTTGCATGCCGCTGTTTCTTCTCATGCAAGCTAAAGGTGGCACAACCCTTCTTCTCTCCCATGTCAAGGGTGGCGGATGTTGGCGACTGCTTGCGGAGAGCAGCGAGACTAGGGGCGGTGGACGGCCTTGCGTGTGGGCGCAGGTAGAGATTCATGGCGGCAGCGGGCTGACACGTTGTCGATGGCTAACGAGCCCTAGGTTGTGTGCCGCTCCTCGCGGTGGGCAGGAGGATGGCGTGGCTAGGTTGCGGTGGTCACGGGGCTGAGTTCAGCGGTGCGCGGGTCTTTGCAATGGATGGTGGACGATTTGACAGGGTGTGGTGCTGGGCGCGCAACCTCGCACTGGGGCGTGGGCGGTGATGCTCTGCAGGTGGGTCCTGGTGGAGGGCGTGGTGGCTGCGATGGCCACGACTGATCGCAGCGGCAGGAGTCTGTGGTGAAGGGGGCGTTGGCATAGCCTGCCGCTTCTGATTTATTTTTTTATTTTATTTTCAAATGTAAACAAAAACAAGGAATTTTTTTATTGTTTTTTTTATTTTTTGAAAATTGTAACAGAAGATTTTTTTGCAATTTTATTTATTTAATTTTTTGTTTTTTATTTATCCTGTAAAACAAATGTTAGAAAGAAAGAATGAAGATATATTATTTTATTTTATTTTATTTTATTTTTTAATTATAAACAATTAGGATGTGAGCACGATGACTCGATCCCAAAATAAAAACAGAAGATGTGAACGAGTGTGGTTCCGAGGAAAATGGCGGATGGAATCGGATCTCTGACCACCATGCGTGGTCGGAGGTGAGAGATCGTGCGAGGTATAAAAAAACACAAATAGATCGAGATGTGATGGTGAAAAATAGAATTGGGCGAATCGGGGATGATGGATTCTAAGATCTTGAGAAAAAAATGACAACAAAATAAAATGCAAAAAAACTTCGATTAACCTAGGATAAAAATAAGAGAAGAAAGATGGATCTCACCTTAAGAGCGGAAAAGACCGTGATCGCCTCGATGAAGGTAGACTCGCTATCACCAGATGACTCAGAGACTAGGCACCTCTCTAAACAAGATAACTCTCGGAGAAAAGGCTCCTCTCATCAAAGATTGATCAAGTTGAAATGAGGGAGAGGGAGTCATATTAATAGATAAAGAATGGAGTTTGCATTTTTTTTGAAATTCTGAATGAAGATAAGAGATAAGAGAAAAATTTGAAATGAGAAAAAGTTAAAATTATTTACAAAAATTATTTTTGTCTATTTTCATCACTTTATCTAATTTAATAAAAAATAAATTTTTTATTTTTGTGGTGTTTATTTAAGAAAAGAAACTATATACATGTACTATATACATATGGCACATTATATACATAGTTAAATAAGGGAATTAGTTTTTTTTTGTTTTAAAATTTTTATATTTTATATTTTTATTTTAAATAATTAGTATACAAATAAATGGTAAAATTGCACAAACCACCCCAGAAAATCGACTTTTCAACCGTAACTCCAAAAATTATGAAATCACAACCACTTTAAAGATAATTTAATTTAGAATACAATGAAAGTGATTTTGTTTCAATTTGAGATCATATGGAGCCAGAATTAATCTTTCAATTATCGCTTAGTGGCTTTTTCCAAGTGTGGTTGCTTTTATTTTGTACATGATTTTATTTTGCAAACATTTTTATTAATTAGGAAACATTTTTATTTGCAACTTTTGTTTTGAAAATTATTTAATTTGAGGTCAATTTATGTACAAATAAAACAATGTAGTATACAAATATACACAACACACATTTTTTTTGGATTTTTTTGATTAAGGACCCTATCTCCCCTTACTTTATTCTTGGTCGATCAGGTCAAGTCTTGACCTTCTCTCGGGGTTCGGGTCAACCTATTTCTATTACATATATACAGTCCTCTTCTTTTTTTGTTTTATTTTCTTTATTTTCCCTTTATTTCTTTCTTTATTTATTTAGGTTAAAATGGTAATAAATGCACAATATTTACACACAAATGCAAGTTAGTAAGAATACGGAGTTAGTATTATATACAAGTGTTTTCTAAGGGATTTTAAGCTAAACTAAATGAATAAAGATGATGAAATGCAGATTCATCATCTCCTACCACTCCAAAGTAATACGTTAGATAAACATGAAAAATCATGTAATACCAGTCACAGGAGTAGATGGATCATGATGTGCTACCAGCTCCTTATTGTGACAAAAATTGTTGGGATTGGCTTCAACTGGAGCTGGAATAATCATCTTAGTCCTGTTAGGTCATCAAGCCTCTGATTGTTATCATTCATGTTCTTCATCAACTAAGCTAGGTAATCAAGTGCTGAGTTCATCAAAGGTGCCTCTAGCTACTCAACAACTAGGGGTCATTGATTTAAAGTTTGTTTAAGTCCGCTGATGCTAGTTCCCAGAATAAGCAAACTGAGAATAATACTAGTAGTGAGGAGGAGAAGGGTATGAGTATTACATAGGTTGCTGATATGGTATGGTTGATAAGAATGGGCAGGCTGCGTCTACTGGTAGCCATGTGTCCAAGTCTGGAAATGTGGTGGAGACTGAAATCAAGGCTAATGCTGGTATAATCTACCTCCATGTAACTGGTGAACTGGCCTAGGGGTGGCCTGAGAATCCAACTGAGACGACCTTAGTTGACGGGTCTGGCTATGCTCCTGACTACTCCAAATACCATTCACCTCCTTAATCTGAGGTGGAGGTGGGAACTATAGCTCTGAAAATAAGGAGTCTTTGTATAATACGACACGATGTATGCTGAAGTCTACTACCACGGTCCCTGGTCTGGAGTCTGCACATAGTACATGTGCTGAAAGGTAGGTAGTACTCCAGAACTTTGCTGGGCTGAAGTGGAAGAACTATGCTCAGGTACATATGTCTTGGCTGCAGCACTCGAACTCTGACATGCATGGATAGTGCTAACTAGTGACTCCAAGTGTTTGCAATCTCATCTCGCTTATCCAGCTGCTAGCCTCTACTCAATCACATTTGATTTCTTAAGTTCTTGTGAATTTTATCAAATATATCAACTTTGGAGAGGTGATTTTTAATAATGCTTAAATTTAAACTATCAACCCTTTACACATCATGAGATGACGTCACGTTGACGGTCTTGTGGGGAATAAAAGAAAGATGCTTCTGAAATGCACATGGATATGATAATGATGTTGAACTCTCCATCATCTCCTTAAAGATCTGCCAAAGAATATCTTCATCCTTGTTGAAATGTGAACCCCCACAAGAGGCATATACAAGTCTTTGATTCTCTAATCTCAAACCCCAAAGTAATTCTACACAAGGATCATCTTTGGTATATCATGATGGGGGCACTTCTCCATCAAGTCTTTGAATCATTCCTACACCTCGTGAATAGGCTCATGGAACATCTAGGAGATGTTGGCAATCAATAACTGCATCTGATTCAATCATCCCGGGGCATAATATTTTTCTAAGAAAGTTGATCTTAGCTCTTCCCAAGATGTCACCACTCTTCCTAAATGATCAATCCAATAAAGTGCCTTACCCATAAGGTTGAAGGGAAAAGCTATCATCTTCATTACCTTTAATGACATGTTATGGTAGTGCATCGTGTTGCATATGCCGTTGAACTGCTGGAGTTGTACATATGGTTCCTCATTGGTATGTCCATGAAATATGGGTACAGGTGGAAGTAGCTGAGGCTTCAACTCAAAATGCCCATGAACTGCAGGAATCGGAATCCAATTAACCATCTTTCCTACTCATGGGTTATAGGAATCTCTAAGGGTGAGCTTAGCCTATACATAATTTTGCTCAATACATGTTCTATTCTGCTCAGATTCTCCCTCATTCCCACCTCCTTTAGGATGATCCTCCTCTCTCGTCTCTCTGTCATCTCTTAACTCCAAGATCATATCCCTCAGTCCATTTTGCATATTGGTCTGCTCTGTAATCTGAGCCTGAATAACCTAAATCATCATCAACATGGTATTGTTGATCGGTTTGATAATTAATGGGTCCCTTACCCTTCAGTGCCATCGGGTCCTCAAAATATGAATAAATATCTATAAGTGTGAAAGGTAATCGATTAGTCATCAGAAAATGAAGGAGTATCAGAATAAAGCTCGAATTGGGAATCCATCTCGAATAAAGGGCTTATTGGCGAAAGATATGGGGTGAAAGAAAAAGAAGAAAAATCAGGAAGAGAGTGACGAATCCTAAAAACCCTTTGTTAATTCGCAAAAAGTAAGAACTAATTACATACGAATGTAAATGTGTCGTTTGTGTTGTAATCGGGCAATATGAATCTATAAAAAATAACCGCCTAGTTAATAAATCAAATTAATGTGAGGTGGTTTTATGTTTTTTAACCTGGACAAATTCCATGGTCGAACTCAAGGAGGTAAAGGAATAACCTAGGATAGTGTCTATCAAAGTTCGTGCACGATTTTCCAGGCGATTTTTTTGGTATTTTTTATGCAATTAAAAGATGCAAATGCAAATGTAACTAATTTTAAGGATTAAAATACAATTTTCAGTTAAACGGAGTCCAAAAATTATGAAACTTGGCTGAGATGTGAATAATGATGAAATAAATGCACTTTAATTTTTTTTGAAATTTTCTAATGTTATATAATTATTTAATGAATTAAATGATGCAAACAGCATGAATCACAATATATAATTATAATAAATATTGAACCTACGTATTTTCAAGGAATAAAATTATATTGAAAAATCCTAAACCCTAAAAATGTTGCTTTTAAATACCTATTAAAAATTAATTACTCAAAGTAACAAACTGAATTTTACAGAAAAATGATGCATGCAAATGCAAATCTTTTTGGGCACAATATAACTTACAATTAATTCTACTATCCATGAATTTTCAGTAATTTTCTGATAGTGGTTAATTTAATATGATTTCAAGATCACAAAATGGGTGAAATATGCAATATTCCACATAAATAATCATTAATTATTAACCACATAGCATAAACTTATAAAGAACTTACCATAATGTAGAGAATTAATTATAGAACATAATACTATTTTTTGAATAAACAAAAAATACACAATACTGATGTTCAAATTACAGAAGAAATATAGGGTTGTAGATGCAAATTCAGAAGATGAAATAAAATACAAAATGCGAACATGGATGGAAAATTACCTAGAGCTTCAGGGGGTTTTCGTAAATTCCAAGGGAGGCACGCGTGCCTCACATGCCCCTCTTGAGATGCTAGATCTTATTTGGAAAAGGACGGAAGTAGTGCAAAATCCTCTCCCTCACATGTGCGGGTCACGTGAGGGGAGGATGCTTCATTGGAGTGACGGCGGCGGGCAGAGCACCGGTCGTTGGTGGAGGCAGCCTGAGGACTCCAGGAGAGGGGGCTTGCGAGCGGCTCCGATTATTGATGGGCGGTGACTTTAGGGGCAAGGCATTGATGAAGATGGTTCACCATGGAGTTCTTGGAAGAAGGGAGCTCCTCCATCATCGGTGAAGGCCTCAAGGTGGATTACAGACAGAATGGGATGGAGTCAAGGGCGATGTTGCTTAGCACTTGTGAAGAGGGGGGGGGGGGGGGGCGTGAAGCGGGTGCTCGAGGATGAAGGCGGAGCCCTCCTTTGTTGATGGAGCAAGTAGTCGTTGGCAAAGAAGCACGACCGTGGTGGAGGTACTGCTGGCGGGTGGAACGAGCGGCGATGGGCGGACGAAGGCGAGTGGTGCACGGTGGATTGGGTGGTGGTGGAGTGATCAAGGTGAGGAGAATAAATGGAGCGATGATGCTCGAAGAGAGGGCGAAAGAGATGAGAAGGGTGGACAAGAAGAGGGGGTATCTAGAGGTAATGCGGCTTGACGTCGAACAGAGAAGCCGGAGAGAGCAGTTGCGGTGGCGCACTGCGACGAGGGTTAAACTCAGATCTCACCGGGCTTGAAGCAGAATGGGTGCTATCACCACCTTGACCTGAGCTCATTCTTATGCTGATAACGATGGATATCGGAGCATATGGGGGAGACAGTGGCTTTATAGGGCGAGAATGTGGTAGATGTGGAAGGTGGCTATCGATGGAGAATTAGACGATGGGAGGATTTGATTGGCAATTGTGGGCGTGATTGGATTGGAGAAGATCCATGGTTGTGACTGTAGAGATAGAAAGGGGAGGATCGATGGCCGTCTCGGAAGGTGGCACGATGGCTGAATCGGAGATGAGATTCGATGGGGAAGAGACAGTTGATGGAGATTTGGTGTGCAGCGATGGTGGAAAAGAGGAAGGGCGGCGGACTGATCGGAGATGAAGATAGGGGCAATGGTGTGATCCATGACAGAAACAGGGGGGGAGTTGGAAGAAGGAGAAGCTCCTCGGCTATTCGATAGGTCGAGATCGATCGACCGAGGAGTTTCCATGCGGATATTATTTATTATTTATTTTTCTATTTTAAATACGAAAAATAGGAAATTAAAGGCCCAAAAATGGGTGACATGTGGTGCTCCAATAGCTACCATGTGTCACTCCCAGAAAACTTAAAAAAAAAGAAAAATAAGAAAGAAATAAAAAACAATCTCGAATTGAAAAACTTTCTTCCCTAAAAGTTGCTCGTCTCGATGAGATCTACAACTTTCATGAAGAGACCAAAACCAAAATAGGTCATTCGCACAAAGTGATATTTTGGGGCACTCTATGTGTAAAAAATACTTTGATTTTTGGATTTTGTAATTTTTTTTATCATTTTTAACCAAGACAGAAATTAGGAAAAATACGATATAATCAGGTCTAGTATTTACACATTACTCTATTTTTTGGATTTTTATTAATTAAGAAAATGGAGAAATAAAATAAAGTACGATAAAGATGACTTTTGTACAGATTTTTTTGTGTACACTCATACTTTGTCAATTTCTTTGATTTTGGTTTTATTTGGATTTGGATTTTTACACATTTTAATAAATATTTTTCAAAGAAAATAAATGAAAAATAAATAAAATAAAAAGAGTCAAATATGTACATAAAATAATTGATCAAAATCATGTAAGATACACAATGTACAAAAGAGGCCCAAAGCCCAACTTTCACATTTGGGCTCCGATCCAGTTGACTTGGTTCTCAAAAATTAACTTGTAATAAATAAACCCTAAAAAATAAAAATCATATTAAAATATTGCATAAAATAATGAACATGTTCTATTTTATACCCAACAATTAATAAATTCATTTACTATTTTAGATAATATTTTCGAATAATTTGGACCGTTTTGTCCTCTAGTGTCCTACATGGACCAATCATAGCCCGGGGAATGTTGACCAAGTCAACTTCCCGTTTCCCCACTTTTCCTCCATATTTCCTGCTCGATCCATCAATTTTTCATCATTCCTTCACACCACGATCAACGTCCATCATCCATGATTCTCGTCGACTTCATAGATCTCTTGTACATAGCCCATGTTCTTCCTAATTCATCGGGAATAAGGGTGCTCATACATGCGTATAGATAAGAACCTTATTCCTCATCGCATTTTTGGTCATTTTTCGAGTCCCTTAGCCCTTCGATCTTGGTCTAGGGTACATCTCAGTGACAGGAGGAGGTCCCTGAGGTCTGAAGTGGTTGAAGAAGGAGGAGGTGCACCCCATGACATCGCTCCGACCACCTCTGCTCCTTGGCGTCAAAACCCCAGTATGAGTTGTGTGTTTACTTTCTTTAGGCTAGAATTAATCTAAATTTTATTTCAGTCATTTTATTTCATGTTTTAGCTAGTTATTTTGCCTAGATTAGCTCAGTTACCCCACAGGAGCTCTAGAGCTCCGTCCACTATCTCACCTTGTTCCATACTCGTTCTGACTATTGTTTTCGATCCATTTCCTTCCCATCTCGCTTCTTCACTCTGTCCCACGCTCCCATTCACTTAGATCTGCCTTAGATTCGAGCTCAGGTCCATTTTTCATCACCTCACCAGACCACTTCATCGCTTCATCCATTCCATCGCATTCCATGCCTAATCAGGTCGAGGCATTTTGCCCTCTGATGAATATGTGATTCATCACACTAAAAGTTGAAAATAGAGCTTCGTTCTCGAGTAATTAGATGTATTATCCTATTTATTATGCATTATTATCATTCATGCACCTATAAATTATTTCTGCATTTTAGCATTAAAATGAGAAGCCAAATTCACTTGTAAATATTCACCTGTATATTAGCTAAAATACCACATTTGTATCTATTTTATACTAACTCCAAATACAATAAATTCCACTCTATAGTGTATATATTACTAACATTAATAAAGAGAAAATATAAAAAAATACTAACTTGTAAAATTGTCTAATAAAACCTAAATCCAAGTTTGAAACTATGAACCTTAAAATGCACATATCTCTCTCATACAAATCCGATTTAGGTCTACTCACTTTTAAAGTAATATACATTCAAAGACCTTCAAACAAGACATTCGTAAAAATCGGAGTTTGTATGTGAAACTTGGGTTTTATGCCCCTATTGTATATTGTACATATTGACTAAAATACCCTTTATTTTATCTTTTTATTTTCTTAATTATTAAAAATCCAAAAAAATAGATTAAGTTGTAAATATTCCTTCCATATTTTTTCTAACTTTATTTTGATTTTTCTCAAATTTAAAAATGACACAAAAATTTGTAAAAGATAAAAAAGCGGTATTTTATATCTATAAGGTACCCCCAAAAATATTTTTTTATACAGATGACTTCCTTTGATTTTCTGTCCTTCAAAGTTGTAGATCTCGTCGAGACAAGCAAATTTCATGTTGACTAGTTTTTGTTTTGACGTCTTTTGTTATTTATTTTTTTATTTTTCTTTACATTTTATTTTTTGAATTTTCTGGGAGCGACACGTGGCGGCTCCTGGAGCCACCATGTGTCACCCTATTTATTTATTTATTTACTAATTTCGTATTTTATTTTATTATTGATTCATTTATTATTTTTTATTTTAATTAAATTATTTATATTTATATTTATTTATTTTCTTTATTTATTTTCCCTTCATTATTTTTAAGTAGCCTACTTATTTACTTTATTTAATTTATATATTTTTCCCTTTACTTCCTCTTTACTTTTCCCTACTCCAAGTCTCCACTTCCTCCACCATCCTTCCACTTTCTCCACTTCTTTCTAACTCCCTCCTCCTCCTTTCTATTCTCTTCTCATCTCTCATTTTTCCTCATCTGCCATAATCGAGAGAGAAAGGGAACCACCAGCTCAGCCTGCTCGATGGTGACAACGATGGAGTAAGTCTTCGACGCGTTGACAGTTTCCATCGTATTTGGCGAGATCCGAGGTAGAGAAATCGACCTCGTCACAGCCGCATCCAAGCTGCATGATCGAGGCCACGAAGGGAGCTGCGCACCACAGCTCCACCCTCTAGCGAAATCATAGGTAAGTTATCCATCTCTAGTTTCTCATTTTTCTATTATTATCTAACATTATTTTTTATTGTCTAGATCACATTCATTTTTTACAAGACATCCAAATCATAATCAAACACACACCACCTCTTCATTGCATTTATTTACTGTTTACAAAAAATAAAAAAAATTCAAAATTACAAAAAAATAAAAAAGGAACAACCGCCGCCCCCCTCTTGCCCACACGCCAGCGACCACCGACCTCCATCCCTTCCACACCGCCGTCCGCCAGCTCTTCTAGTGCACGACTGTGCACCGCTGCGCGATGACCAGCTTCCCTACGTCGTACGACCTGACCTCTAGAACAACAGCTGCGGGCACCTGCGGCCATAGCCAGCTGCGCCCGTGCCGCCCCTCAGCCACGCCGGCGCATGCCACCGACCGCCCTCCGCGCCCGTTGACCCACGACAGTCCCCTGCGCGCCTCCGCGCTGCCCGCAATGCTCCACCCCCTCATGCGCGCTCGACGTCGCGCCTCCTCCAAAGCATCTCCAACTGCACAGCCAACCCTTCCTAGCCGGCCTTCTCCTTGGCCCGGCCTGCGTGTGATGCGCCATGCCCCACCACAGGCCACCGCCCTCCAGGCAATCGTCCCTCCAGCAGCCAACCACAACGTGCGACCCCAGCCACGACCTCCCACTGTTCCTGCGACCCGCGCGCGGGCAGCCTGCCTACTTCCTACCCTCCGTACCCCGCCAGCTCTCCAGACACGGCCGCACGCCATCGCGCGCCACCCTCCAGTAGTGCACCGACCCCACACCGCCGCTCCAACTGCGCCTCCCTCCTCCTATCGTACCATGCGTCGTGCGCGTGACCCAGATCGTGCGTGCCCTAGGATGAAGGGGGTGGGTTCACTTTTCAAAGGCCATTTTATTTATTTATTTATTTATGTGAAAATTACAGTTTCATCCTTTTAAATTTCTTTAGTTGCAAAAGAACCCTTAAGCAAAATTTGTTTCCTTATTTTATTTTTCTGTATTATAAAGACACTGCTAACTTTGTATAATTTGGACATCTTTCTTGCATAATTTATTCAATAAAAAATAACATATTGAAGAACATCTCAATCACATGCATATTTATTTGAATTTTGTTGAGCACTGGGTAATTTATTAAAATTCGATTGGTGATAAATCGGATATGTTACCCATTCCGTTGTCCGTAGTTGATGAATATGCAATTCATCATCTTTATTCATTTATTTTAGCTTAAAATCCCTTATAAAACACCTACACAAAACACTAACTCCACATTCTTACTAACTTGCATATGTGTGTAAATATTGTACACTTCTTACTAATTTTAACCTAAAATAAATAAATAAAGAAAGAAAGGAAAAATAAAGAAAGTAAAGAAAATAAAAAAAGGAAGACTGCATACAGGCTGACCCAATCCCTGAGAGAAGGTCAAGATTTGACCTGATCGACCAGGAATAAAATAAGGGGAGATAGGGGTCCTTAAGCTGAAAATCGAAAAAAAAGTGTGTGTGTTGTTGTAAATACTTCTCACTTATTTTGTGTATATCTGTATAAAACTGACACTAATTTGTTGTGCCTTAATTGACTACAAATCAAATAACTTTCAAAACCAAAGTTGTAAATAAAAATGTGTTCTAATTAATAAAAATAATTGCACAATTAAATCATGTACAGAATAAAAGTAACCACACTTGGAAAAGGCCACTAAGCACTAATTGAAAGATCAATTCCGTCTCCATATAAACTCAAATTGAACCAATCTCATTCCATTGGATTCTAAATTAAATTATCTTTAAAATGGCTTTGATTTCAAAATTTTTGGAGTTACGAGTAAAAAGTCGATTTTCTGGGGTGGTTTATGCAATTTCCCATGTATTTTGTACATATTGTATTTGTATATATTTGTAAATATTTTTACTAATTATTTGAAAATTAAAAAAATTAATTAAAATTAATTTAAAAAGAAGAAGAAGAAGCTAATTTCCATATTTACCCTTGTATATAATGTCATATATGTATATAATATATGTATATAGTTGCTATTTTTTAATAAACCACCATAAACAATTATAGAAATAACTTTTTTTATTCAAATAAATAAAGTGACAAAAATTCAAAAAAATAGTTAATTTTGTAAATAATTTTATCTCTCTTTTACTTTATCTCATTTCAAAATTTCATCTCTCTTATCTTTTCCACCAAAAAATTTCAAAAATTCAAATTTCATCTCTATCTTTTCTATTTACATGGCTACTTCTCTCTCATTCCAATTTGATCAATCTTTAGAGAGAGAAACCCGATCTCTGAGAGAGAAAATTTTGTCGAGAAAGTTGCCTAGTCTCCAAGCCGTCCGGGGACAACGAATCGGCCTTGTCGAGACGATCACGGTCCATTTCCGCTCCTAAGGTGAGACCCGTCGTCATTTTTTCTTCTTCTTATTTTATCCTAGATTAATCATATTTTTATTTTACTTGTAATTTTTCTTCGTAGTCATTTTGTCTTTCTAGATCTTTTTTTTTAAATCCATCTCGATTTGATCCGTCTCCGATTCTGAATTTTCATCTCACTTTCTTGATCTCAACACTTTCTTTTCTATCTTCCACAATCTATCAACTCCGACCACACACGGTGGTCAGAGAATCGGATTTGATTCCTTTCACTTTTGTCGGATCCCCATTCATGCCTCCTAATTTTGTGCATAAATAAATAGTAAAAAAAACATTTGGTTGCTCTTCTCTAACCTTTGTTATGCAGGGTCAAATAAAAAATAAACATAATATTTTTTCTTTCATCATCTCTATTTGCATTTCCTGTTTTAAGAGAAAACAATAAATTTTTTTCTTTATTATCATTTCTGTATATAAAAAAACAAAAAAAAACAAAAAATAAAAACGAAAATAAAAAAAGTTCCAATGGCCCTCCTGCGTGGCCACCGCCCAGGGCCCCATCACCACCAGTGGCGGCCTCGCTCACCCAACGCCCCAACATCGCCCGGAGCTGCAAATAGGGGTGTTCAAAAATATCCGGGTCAATGGGTATCCGGCTTGACCCGTTCATTTTGACCCTAAACTCTCGGGTACCGTTTAAATAGATGGATCAGGTACCCGCTATGCCATGACCCGTGCCCCATATAAAAAACCCGACGGGTACCCGCGGGTACCCAGTTGGAAACTTCCATTATCAATTGATTCACAAAAATGTGAATGATTAGATACAAATAGCAATATAGATGTTACATTATTTTTATCTATTTAAAAATATAGATATGGATGCGGATACAAATGTCAGTGAATATGGAAAATATATTGTCAATTCATTAAAAATAAATACCGGTATGAAATAGAAGTAAATTAGATAGGAAAAATAATAGAATCAAAATTGTATAGATAAGATAAAATTTATATGTATGGGAGGGCTCATATATGTATCAAATTTGAAATCAAAATATATATAGATGTCAACATTTGAGTTAAGATATATGATAATGAATCGGATACGATCCAAATCGATATACATACATCATGACATCCAAACATGATGATAATGAATACAATTGAATGCGAATTGTATCCCACACGCACACGCTCATGCGGACCCACCCACCCACATGCGCACGTGCGCTCGCGCTCGTGCCCACGCTCATGCGGACCCACCCACCCACATGCGCACGTGCGCTCGCGCTCGTGCCCACGCCCATGCCCGCGTGCATGCCCACACCCACGCGTACACGCACATGTGCACGCACACAAGCGCGCACACACACATACGCGCGCACGTATTGCGATAACCAAATGTAGTGATAACTAATACAATTATTTACGAATAGGAATGTATACTTATATATTGTTTGTCATCTTGTCCTCCGATTATATATATTTACGTCTTATTTATCCGTATTTGATTCATTACGAGGATGGACCTACATGAATGTATCATTATTGGATCCGTATTTGATTGTATTCCTTCCAAATTCATATATTCATATAGTTTACATTATCCACATTGTTTTATATATCCTCATTAATTTATTTATCTATGTTTATATATCTCTATCGGAATGCATTCCGTACCAATTAGATTTGCATGTCCCGGCGTTATCATTATGAATATGATATAGATATGGATGTACATAGTTGGATATATCGTTTGCATTTTTATACTTGTCACCTTTCACTAGAAGTGTCTCTCTCTTTATCTCCACGGGTACCCGCGGGTACCCACGGGTAGCCCATATCCATCGGCATTAACCGGGTACCCGTTACAATTGGGTACCCGTTGGAATGGGGCGGGTCGACCCGTGATGTAATACCAACGGGGCGGGACGGGTCACGATCAAATGGGGCGGATACCCGCCCCATGGACACCCCTAGCTGCAAATCCAGCCGCGGAGGCCACCGCCGCTCCCTGTCTCTTCCCTCGACCTCCTCAGTCAGCGCCGCAGAGCCTCCTACGCGCAGCCCCCGTACGCGGACTGCCCTCCTCGCCAGCCCTCCTCCGCAGGCAACCCCGTCGCCCAGCAACCCCTCCGCGCTCGTTGAAGCTCCATTCCTGCACCGCCTGTCGCGACTCTCCTTCCGCCCGCTCTGCGCGGACGCACGTGGCAGCGCACCGTCGACTCCCCCAGGTCTACTCCGCCGAGCCCGTGCCCTCCGTCAAGCTCTCCACCGCTCCGTCTCGACCAGCGTAGCCTCCACCATCGCACACCGAGGGGAGGCGGCGGATCCCTTTCCCACTTTGAAAAGTGAAACACGAACAACAAGCCCTAGGGGGCTTTGTGAATAAAAAAATAATAGAAATTACAACAGGACCCTCCAAAGTTTTGAAAATGGCAGAAGAGACCTCCCTCTCCAGAACATTACATGCCCAACCCGTGAAATTTGGGTAATTTACCTTTTTCATCCTGCAACTTCATACTTGTTATATTATGACGCAAAAACTTTCAATAATTGCATGTTAGTCCATGTATTGCAGAACTTAAACTTTGCATGCTCTTTTTCATAAAAAAATCATTTTATGTTTTGAAAAATTCTCAAAAATATGATGTATGTTCTTGTTGTAGTTCTTATCATTGTGTCAATTTTTCATCAATTTTATTGCCTTTTGATATATTTAAAAAAAACAGTGATATTTTACTTTTTCGAAATTAGAAAATTCATAAAAATTCGAAAATTAATCTAAAAATTCCAAAAAATACTATAGGTGTATTTTGGAGTCCTCTAATTTCTGACCATTTTTTGTGCATTAACTCTTTATAAAAACTAAAAAAATTGCGAAAAATGAAAAATCTTTAAAAAATTGTAAAATTTTTTAGAAAAATCCAAAAATTGTGATTTCAATTTCTGATTGTAGATATTGATTTGTAGTTTTTAGTAAAAATAACAATCAAGAGTTTTGGGCATTAAAATATATTTTTAAGTTGCAAATTACTCCAGGATGTGCGCATATTCGCATTTCTCACTGTCTGATTTTTGGAAAATACAAAAACATCTGAAAATTCCACAAAAATTCTCAAAAACATTTCAAAACTTTTAAAACCCAAAATTATTTTCTCTGTTTTTTTTCTGAGCATTTTTGGTATAATTGAAAATTAAAAAAAATGTTGGTGCACATATTTCTTATGCTTGTGCATATTGTTCGTTATTTGAAAATTTAATTTTTTTGCAAAATCAAATCACTAAAAATTTGAAAATCAGAAAATACAAAAAAATAGAAATAAAAAATAATAAAAATTAAAAAGATAAAAAATCACAAAAATCTTTTTTGTTTGTCACGGTATTTTTGGGGATAGCAACGACAATATTTACCATTAATATATCCGATCCACCAAGGTCTCGTATCAACAAAATGGCGCCGTTGCCGGGGAGGCACGGCGAGGGTAGTTAGTTTTCTCTTTTGACCTGCTATTCTTGGTTGCAAATATCTGTTTACATTTTATCATTCACTTCATTGTTCATAATCACTGTTTCATATTTTGTTTCTCTTTCTCATATTTGATAATTGCATTTCTTACACATTCTCTTTTCTTTTTCTTGCGAGGGCCTGCGGAGCGAAGGGGGTGATCTTAAGAGAGCCGAAGCACCCAAGCGACGTGGAGGCGGCTTGATTCTTCACCAAGACGCAGGATAGCATGAGAAGAGGAGAAAAAATAAAAAAGAGAGAAAAGAGAGAGTTTTTCTTTTCTACCATTTGAACTCTTGTAAATGGACATTCATTTGTTGCGGGGTCAGTTTCGCCAAGTACTGGTGCACTTGGGGGACCTCACCGGTTTTGTTTTCATCGTCTTATTTTTCTTTATTTCCCGCAGATTTCGTGAGCTTCCTCTTGATTGCTTTAATTAATTTGCTTGAGCCAGGTAATTAATTAGGTCCAAACACCCTAAATAAGAAATTTCTGTGCCTATAGTGTAGAGCGTAATTTGGACTTAGTCAAATTAACTTGTTCTTGCCCGTTAATAGAAGCTATCATCTATGACGGTTCACTTGCATCATATAAAATAATTTATTTAAATTTTGTGTGGATCACTTGAGTGATGGCTACAAGGTATGCATCTCTAACCTCTGCATGCATCATTATTTTTAATCGCGCATTGGCATTTCCGATCTCCTTCCTTGTTTTCACTCACATAATTTAAAAAGTAAATTGGACACTCAATAGGCGATTCTTTGAAAATATTTTAATCAAGTGACAACCGCCTAAAATACAGGAATGCTAAAGAAAACTCAACCCTAAAAAATATAAGGAAAAATCATTGTTTTGGGGAGAGTAACCCCCTCATTGTTTAATTTGTATGTTGCGAGAGAGCGACCGCACACGAGGATAGAACCACGCCCGAACTCTTTTCAGACTACTATCTTGGGTTAGTCGTTCTCCAGTGAGGATCTCTCTGGTAGCCGGTAAAGTGGCCCGTGACGTCCTTAACAGATTGAATTGATCGGGTAGCCGGTAAATGGTCCGCAATTCATACTGGCTGGGAAAGATCTAACTTTAGGATTGGACCAATCTACTGAGAGCATTGGGTTCCTAATAACTTGCTTTTAACTGCTCTGATATATTGTATTCTCACCAAACTCTAAAATTGACAAGATAGTTGACTGAACCTTCACAGTCTTCACATTGAGTTGAGTTGGTGAACTGGGGGTTTGTATTGTGTTTGATTGCTTGTGTGCTTGCTAGATCCTTCTGTGCATTTGCGCCTTTTTCTCCATATCTTTTAACTTGACCAATCGTGCTCTCCCGATCCTATCTTTTGTTTCAAAGATGGCCGACTGGAGTTATTTTAATCCGATCTTCGCGGGTACCTCGTACTCTCCAGACGATCCACCTTCCTTTTCCAGGAGGACTTTCCTCCTTATTTTTGTGCATATCCACCTAACGCATTATTTCAGGAATCAAAGGACTTTGATTTTCACCCACCCTCATTTTATCCACCCGATCCTGGGATTTTGGAGTCACCTTTCATGATTTCCACACTTGCACTGAACCAGATGATGGAGCATATGAATTCAAGGATTAGCAATCTATTTAACATAAATACGTGCCAAAATGCTACTCCACTATTTGAGGATATTGATTCACTTGAGGATAATCATGAGAGCCTACAATTGCCCAAAATACAAAAATGAGAAAATTTTCAAATTCCAAAAAGATTTTGGAAGACACATTGTTGATTCATTTTATGAGGAGAGGACCCAAATGCCTAATCATTTACCCACACATATATCCACCACATGTCCTGATCTTGACCCCGAGGATTCCATTATACAGACTGCTCTTGGCTATCCTCGTGTAAATGCTAATTCTGACCTCCTCCATTGTATGGATGAGGTCCAAAAATTCAAAAAAATGTTGACTGAACCCGAAGTGTTGGCCGCCATTCACGAGATTATTAAATCCTCACCTCAACAGGCCATGACAGATTTATCTACTCCTCAACACAAGAAGAGAAAGCGAAGGAGAAGATCTGAGCGTCACATCTTGACCATGGCCACTGCCTATGCCATCTCTCACCGTACGTATTTTAAGAAAGGGAACACTACCACACCTCTTGTAAGTTGCTCCAAATCTGACTATTCTTGTGATAACACTCTCCTTGACGACAGTTCTTCAATCAATATAATACCCTTCTCTTTGGTACAATCTCTTCATCTCGGGCCTCTCAAGAAAACCAGGATGATAGTTCAATTTGCTGATGGATTTATCAAGAGGCCGAAGGGTATTCTAGAAAATGCTGTCATTCTTATTCAGGGCATGAATTTCACTTCGGATTTTATTATAATGACCATGGAGACCTCCACCCCTATGGAGAACCCTCCAATCATCCTGGAACGGCCTTTCCTCGCCTCTGCGCGAGCCGTTATTGATTATGGTTCAAGAGAGATTCTCTTCCGTTCTGATGTAGGGAGCGATGTGTTGATCACTACACCCACTACTGATCAGAGACCCTGCATCTCATGAGAACCTGTCTGTGTTAGCCAACCCCAAGGAATTTGACCTCGATAATAATATCAGAGATTCTTGTTATATGTTGGATGATAATGAAACCCAGGAATTCCTCTTCAAGGAGGAAGACTTGGAAAGCATAGACCTCGGAGTTCCCCCTTCTGGTATGTGGTGATGCATTGATGACATCCGTGGAATTTACACGATAGATACCCTAGAGTGGAAGGCAGACTTTGAGACTAGACAAGACATACATAATTTGACTACTTTCACTGATGAGTCCGTTCCTATTCACCCTGATTCAGATGAGACCGATCAGGCCAAATTTGATTTGATTGCTTTTATAAAGGAATTTGGGCATTTTGATGAAGATGATGATTCGGTAGAGGCTCGCCAGGCTGAAATTGATCCAACTTTTTTTTATTATTATTTCGAGCCATTTTACTTTGATGTTTGCGAGACTTCCTAGGCAGAACATGACCACACTACTTCCAATAACTGGTTTAGGCTCGCACAATCTGAAACTGCTAAGGATACATTCTTGGTTGATTCTACTCAGTTTATATCTAATGATAACCGTAATATCGACCTACACCTTGTCAGATCCATACCTCAGCGGTCCTGCAAGAAGGTTCGTTTTCGACCTTCTTGACCTTTGTACATCCACTCCTCTTATATATCCTTTCGTTTCACTCTTTCTTCTCCCGTTTTATCATTCACCCCTTTTCCATGTGTATATATGCTATACTTAGGATGTGCTTTATCCTAAGTATGGGGAGGGGGGGGGGGTGAATGACTTGTGTTGTCCATATTCGTCCTGTTCATCACTCTTGTTGTTGCCTATACTTAGGAATCCTCTAACCTAAGTATAGGGGGGTGATGTTCTTCATATCGTGTCTTTTTATTTTTTGAGTATGTACATTCTCTTCATCAGTTTTCCCCTTTTGTACACTCTACTATACTTAGGATTACTTGATCCTAAGTATAGGGGGGGATCACCAACTTCTCTTCTTTTTATCCTTCCTTTGAGTTGTTGTAGCATAGGAGTCTTTTCACTTTTCTATACTTAGCACGAGTTATGTCTTCCTTTTTCGCTCTCTGATCACTATGAGGACATAGTTCGAGCTAAGTATAGGGGAGTGTCGTATATATTGTACAGATACTTTAGACATAACTCGTACTTTTAAATAGGTTTATTTGGGGGGTTATGTGTATAATTTTGTAAAATCCACGTGTGTAAAATAACAAAAAAAACAAAACAAAACAAAAAAAACAAACCAAAACAAAAAACAAAAACACAAAACAAAAACATAGAAAAAATAAAAAAACAAAAAAATCTTGTATATACTTGTACATTTTTTACTAGCCCTTTTTCCTTTTAAAAAAACTACAAAACAAAAAATCAATAAAAACTTGCATAATTCAAAAAAAACCTTTTCGTTTACATCTGCATTTTTCTCCAAAAATCCATAAAAAGTTCAAAATTAGAAATTTTTTTAAAATGTTCTTTTCACATGTGCATCATTTCTTTTCAAAAAAACCTTTGCATTGTTCACCTTTTCTTGCATTTGCATGCGCAATTTTCAGGATAGTATTGACATTTAAACTAAGTCTGGAATAAAATTGAAGAATGGAGCTTACTTGGACCTTAATCCACCTAATTCTCAGAGGAACTTCATCGAGAAATATGATTTTAGAAGCTTCAGGTCTTTGACTTAATTCTTTGAGGTTCACATGACAATGTGCATCATTTGACTCTTAGTGTCTAACCTGGTCTCTTCAATCTGGGTACAACTCTAGAATAGGGATTTAATTTGTACTCTCGCACTATGCACTTAGCTCAACTCAGAAGGGATGTTGGAATACTGTGTGAGTTTCTTTTCTGGTAGCGTGGAAATCTAAAGACCGGAGTATGGGTTGAAATAAATCTTCGTAAAAGGGATGGATGGTTGGGCACAATTTTTTCTAAGACCCCAAAACTTGTACGGAAATAAAAAAATTCTATATCCGTGGGGGCACAACAAGATCCAAGCAGAACCAACAAAATTCCAAATACAGAGAAGTCACTACCAAATAAATATCTGACCAAAAAGGTCCAAGCATCAAGAAAACCTGTAGATCTTGGTGGAGACTCGGCTACACTAGCCAGCTTCACAAGGAGAGGTGACTACACTGGCCACCCTCCGGTTCTTTTCTCCTTCTTCTAACTTCTCCCCCAATTCGATTATGAACACAACGTGACATACCATAGAAGGAAATACCTGACTCCCCGAGGACGAGTTACTGGAGAGGGAGATTTGCATGGTAGTTCCGACATTCTGGATGGGAAGAGCTAAAACCTTTCACACACATGAGTCGATTGTTCAATGTTCATAGGGATATGCTTTGGGAAGAGGATTGATCTAAGATGACTTCTGAGCTGAAACTGTGACAATGATGTGTAGAACTTGAAGGCCGTCGATTTAAAATTCTAAGTCTCACAGAAGTTCCAACACACTAATAATCCAAAGGCTCGACAGAGCTCCAAACTACAATTGTATGAAGATAATTTTAATACTCAATATTGTCTTACTTTCTTTATTTTCCCTTTCTTTTTCTTTTTTCTTCACTTGTTCTTTCAAATAAGTGTTTGCTAAGGGACTAGCAAAAGGTAAAGCATAGGAGGATGATGAATCTGCGATTCGTCATCTTTATTCATTTATTTTAGCTTAAAATCCCTCTTATAAAACACCTGCCATAAAACACTAACTCCATATTCTTACTAACTTGTATCTGTGTGTAAATATTGTACACTTCTTACTAATTTTAACCTACAATAAATAAAAAGAAAGAAAGGAAAAATAAAGAAAAGTAAAGAAAAGAAAAAAGGAAGACTGTATACATGCTGACCCAAACCCCGAGAGAAGGTCAAGATTTGACCTGATCAACCAGGAATAAAATAGGGGGAGATAGGGTCCTTAAGCAGAAAAATCGAAAAAAATGTGTGTATGTTGTTGTAAATACTTCTCACTTATTTTTGCATATATTTGTATAAAACTGATACTAATTTGTTTTGTGCCTTAATTGACCTCAAATCAAATAACTTTCAAAACCAAAGTTGTAAATAAAAAATGTGTTCTAATTAATAAAAATAATTGCACAATTAAATCATGTACAGAATAAAAGTAACCACACTTGGAAAAAGCCACTAAGCACTAATTGAAAGACCAATTCCGGCTCCATATGAACTCAAATTGAACCAATCTCACTTCCATTGGATTCTAAATTAAATTATCTTTAAAATGGCTATGAATTTATAATTTTGGAGTTACGAGTAAAAAGTCAGTTTTCAAAGGTGGTTTGTGCAATTTTCCCATGTATTTTGTACATATTGTATTTGTATATATTTGTAAATATTTTTACTAAGGATTTAATGGGGCTGCCTCCTAGGGGCAGCCAACATGGCTACCTCGCCCCCTTATTTCGGCATTTTTTATTTTTTTTGAAAATATTGCCATGTATATTCATCCCTATATCTCTCCTATATGTCGTTCGAATTTTCATCAGAAACAGTGACTCCTACGGCCTCCATCGAGATGATGTCGATTTAAAAAATCCTGTTACCGTTAAAAAATGTCTGTCGGGATGGAGGCCATAGGAGCCTCTATTTCTGACGAATTTCGAATGACAATATAGGAGGGATATAGGGATGAATATACATGGCGATATTTTTTTGAAAAAAAAATAAAAAAATGTCGAAAATAGCACGGGGCAGCCATGTTGGCTGCCCCAAGGGATCAGCCCCATTAACCTCTTTTACTAATTATTTAAAAATTAAAAAAAATTAATTCAAATTAATTTAAAAAGAACAAGAAGCTAATTTCCTCATTTACCCTTGTATATAATGTCATATATGTATATAGTTGCTATATTTAATTAACCATCATAAAAAAATAACATTTTTTATTCAAATAAATAAAGTGATGGAAATTCAAAAAAATTAGTTAATTTTGTAAATAGTTTTATCTCTCTTTTACTTTATCTCATTTCAAAATTTCATCTCTCTTATCTCTTCCACCAAAAATTCAAAAATTCAAATTCATCTCCATCTTTTTTATTTATATGGCTCCTTCTCCCTCATTCCAACTTGATCAATCTTTAGAGAGAGGAACCCGATCTCTGAGAGAGAAAATTTCATCAAGAAAGTTGCCTAGTCTCCAAGCCATCCGGTGCGATCACGGTCCATTTCCGCTCCTAAGGTGAGATCTGTCGTCTTTTTTTTCTTCTTATTTTATCCTAGATTAATCGTATTTTTGTTTTTCTCATAGTTGTTCTTCGTAGTCATTTTATATTTCTAGATCTTTTTTTTAAATCCATCTCGATTTAATCCGTCTCTGATTCCGAATTTTCATCTCAGTTTCTCGATCTCAACGCGTTCTTTTCTATCTTCCACAATCTATCAACTCTGACCACGCACGGTGGTCGGAGAATCAGATTCGATTCCTTTCACTTTCGCTGGATCCCCATTCATGCCTCCTAATTTTGTGCGTAAACAAATAATAAAAAAATAAAAAAAACATTTGGTTTCTCTTCTCTAACCTTTGTTTTGCAGGGTCAAATAAAAAAAAATAAACATAATTTTTTTTTCTTTCTTCATCTCTGTTTGCATTTCCTGTTTTAAGAGGAAATAATATTTTTTTCTTTATTATCATTTCTGTATATAAAAAAATTAAAAAACAAAAAATATAAACAAAAAATAAAAAAAGTTCTAGTGGCCCTCCTGCATGGCCACCGCCCAGGCCCCCGTCACCACTGGCAGTGGCCCCGCTCACCAGCGCCCCAACACAGCCCGAAGCTGTGACTCCAGCCGTGGAGGCCACTGCCGCTCCCCATCTCCACCCTCGGCCTCCTCCGTCGATGTTGCAGCGCCTCCTGTGCGCAGCCCCTGCGCGCGGACTGCCCTCCTCGCCAGCCCTCCTTCGCAGGCGGCCCCGCCGCCCAGCATCCCCTCTACACTCGCTGAAGCTCCGTTCCTGTGCCGCCTGTCGCGACTCTCATTCCGCTCGCTCCGTGTGGATGTACGCAACAACACACCGTTGACTCCGCCAGGCCTCCTTCACCAAGCTCGCGCCCTCCGTCAAGCTCTCCACCGCTCTGCCTCGACCAGCGTAGTCTCCACCATCGCGCACCAAGGGGAGGCGACATATCCCTTTCCCACTTTGAAAAGAGAAACATGAACAACAAGCCCTAGGGGGCTTTGTGAATAAAAAATAAAAGAAATTACATCCTGCAACTTCATACTTGTTATATTCTGATGCAAAAACTTTCAATAATTGCATGTTAGTCCATGTATTGCAGAACTTAAACTTTGCATGCTCTTTTTCATCAAAATAAATGTTTTTATGTTTCGAAAAATTCTCAAAAAATGCTGTATGTTCCCGCTGTAGTTCTTATCATTGTGTAAAATTTTCATCAATTTTTATTATCATTTGATATATTTAAAAAATCAGAAACAATGATATTTTTCTTTTCTGAAATTAGAAGATTCATAAAAATTCGAAAATTAATCTAAAAATTCCAAAAAAATTCTGTATTTTGGTGTCCTCTAATTTCTGACCAATTTTTGTGCATTAACTTTTTATAAAAACCAAAAAAAATACGAAAAGAGAAAATCTTAAAAAATTGTAAAAAATTCTATAAAAATCCAAAAATTGTGATTTTAGTTTCTGATTGTAGATATTGATTTGTAGTTTATAGTTAAATAACTACTAGGAGTTTTGGGCATTAAAATATTTTAAGTTGCAAATTACTCTAAGCGGTGCACATATTCGTATTTTTTCACTGTCTGATTTATAGAAAAATACAAAAACATATGAAAATTCCATAAAAATTCTCAAAAACATTTCAAAACATTTAAAACCCAAAAATATTTTCTCTGGTTTTTTTTCTGAGCATTTGGTATAATTAAAAATTAAAAAAAAGTTGGTGTACATATTTCTTGTACTTGTGCATATTGTTCGTTATTTGAAAATTTAAAGAAATGTAAAAAAATCAAAATTACTAAAAAATTAAAAATCAGAAAACACCAAAAAAAATACAAATAAAAAAATAATAAAAATTAAAAAAAGATAAAAAATCACAAAAACCAAGGATAGTTATCCTTTGAGATTCCTGATTTTCTCTTAGTTAATTTTTGATTAATTTAATAACCCTCTGAATTTGTAGCCTCCCTGAGTTCGATCTTGTCCGCTATATAGGTTATAAGTAGCAAAAAATAAAAAAATATTTTTTTGTTTGTTGCGGGATTTTTGGGGATAGAAACGACAATATTTACCATTAATATATCCGATCCACCAAGGTCTCATGTCAACAGTAACTCATATTTAATTAAATATTGCTTCAAAAATTGTGAAAAAATTGTAGATGATGCTTCTTAGTGCTCTTTAGTTACTACCCAAATTTAATCAAAATTGTAGTTGTCTTGTATATAAAATAAATTGTTGAGTGATTTCTGTAATTGATTTTTAATTAAATCCATGAATATCACTTTTACAAAATTTCAAATATTTGGATTTCTCATTAAAATATCTATTTGAGATAATTTTACTTTTGTATAGATTGATTTAGTGGATTTATTAAGAATTAAATACTAACAATCACCTTGTTTTTATTAAAAAATCATAAAAAATCATATATTATCATATAATTCCAAGAAAATTAGTGTAGGTTCATTTCATCCACTTCCATTTATAATTTTTGCATTCTGTTTGCACGGAAAATTACGTAAAAACCCCTAAAAAGTTTGTATTTTTCATTATTGCTTCTTAACCCCTGAAATTCCAAAAAATACAATTTACATTCATCATTGGATTAGGTTTCTAAGAAAAATAAAATTTGGCTAATTTGGATTATTTTGACATTAAAATTAATTTATCTAAATTGTGTGTTTTCATATTAACCTAATTCAATTGCATTTGTGCATTTGCATTTTTATTGCATAATAAAAATCAAAAAAATCTCGCTTGGAAAACCGTGAGCTAATTCATCTAACTTGATCCGATGTTGTTCCTTTGCCTCCTTGAGTCGACCCTGGGGCTTGGCCAAGTTTAAAATACATAAAACCGCGCATTCATTAGATAATTGATTATTCGATTCGCACGGTTAATTTTTGATCGATCCTGATTACTGGACTAAAATAAACTGACATATTATTTAAATTAAATGGGCGTCTCAGTGGTCCGTCACCCTCGACCTGTAGTCTTCTTTGTGCATGTCCCCGGTTGAACAAGTCCCTATTTGGGACAAATCGCCTCCAAGTTTGCTCCTCCAGGTGCCCTGGACTTCAACGATTCACTAGGACTCCTCGTTGAGTTCTGGTCCCCTTGATTGGTGACATCATATGCAAATTTGCATTACGAGCGTGGAAAGCACCTCAGCCTCGCGGGAGCAGCTTCAGAGCTCAAGGAATCGACGGAACAAGGAAGAACACTCGTGTTCTTCCCGGTTCTTGGAGTGGGATCTTGCACCATTCAAAGGAGCCCCACGCTCCAGATTGCATCAAAGGCGTCAGATCATCAAGAGCTTAGATCATTGGATCTCTTCTTGTGATCTAATCAGAGACATCCAGCCTCGAACCGATGTCAGCCGCATAGATAATGACATGTGTATAAGTGAAGTTCATCCCCCCGTCCATCTCTTCGCTTGTTGGGGTAATTTGCATATCTTGCTCCATATTTTTTTATATTTATTTAGTAGTTCTGTAAATCAAATACGTAATATCAATAAAATTAGACATTTTGCACAAAGGATCCTGTATTTATTTCATATTTATTTTAGGTCCAGTCCAGCTCAGCTCCCGTGTAGTCCCATGTGAGCTGGGCAAATTGCATGTATACCTTTGCGAGTTTTTATATTTATATTTAGTCCACTAAAATGTAATATATGTTGCATATTTATGGGAAAATTGCACATGAGCTTCAGACTTATTTTATTTGCAAAAATGCCCTTCACAGTTCATGTAATTTTAGTGATTGAATTTCATTTATTAAAAATAGCTCCTATGCTTTTAAAATTGTGCAAAAAAGGGTTAGATGCATGCTAGAATGCATTTTCCTGACCTAAATTTATTTTGGCATTTTAAATATTTATTAAAATAGCAAAAATAAAAAAATGTTTTGAAAAATCCTAAAAAATTATATGTTGTCTATTTTAGTATGCTTTCATTCCAGACTAAAAATCCCTAAAAATAGAAAAAGAAAAGGCATAACAATTTAAAAGCTCCAAAATGTAATAAAAAATATTAAAAATAACCGAAAATCCTAAATTATTTATTTTTATCTCTAAATTTTCATTATATTATTATCTATCTAGTAAAATTGACTTGGAGAATTTTGGATTTTATTTGCTATTTTTAATCTTCAATTCAATTCGGCCTATTTATTAGGTCCCTGATTTGGGATGTTTTTGAATTTATCCATAAAAATTAGCAAAAATTCTAAAAAATTCCAAAAAACATTAGAAAATCATGTAAAATCCAAAAACATATTATTCTATATTTTTTTATTTTTAATAGTATTTATAATTACTATATCCTATATTATATATACCCTTATATATTATTATATTGCATATAAAAAAATTAAAAATCAAAGTATATAAAATAGTAAAAATAAAAATTAAATGATAGAATTTAATATATATATATATAAATTAAACTCCATGAAAAAAATACTAAAACTAAAAACCCACAAATATAATAAAAATGGACACGAGAAAATAACAAAATTTTGAGCTTAATGGCCCGATCTCCCTGAGTTCGACCTCTACACATACTTACTTGCTATACACTTTAGGATTGTAGTGTTATAATATATTTTTACTCCACATATTTTTGCTATTTGCAGGTTAATTCTTGATTGATTGGGATTTCATGAGTGGTCACCGCATCGACTTGATTTCTTGCCTTGTGAGATTTCTAAACCCTCGTAAAACCCTAGTTATCAAATGATGCATTGCTAGGAAGCAATGCCGCATAGATTGGTGTATTTATTTATTTCTCTACTCTTGTATATACATAACGATTTGTTTATTTATTTTCATATTTATTTGATATTATTTGTGAACTATCTAATACCTCTCCTTGTTTGAATTTGATGTGAGGGACTGCTACGCGAGGGAGGACTTCTTAGGAGGACATGTGTACCCAAGCAAGGCAGAACCAACTTTCTAACTTAGTCGGCAGGGGAGAGCACAAAATGAAGACTTGGAGAGATTTTTGAGATAGTCTCTTTTTATTTTATTTCATTTATTTTATAACTAAAGTAAGAGAGACAGAAAGAGACGAATTATTTTGTAATAATTCAGACTTTCATTGATTTAACTACTTCACGAGGTCCATTGTCGGAGCGATTTTTCGATTGGGGGCCTCGTCGATTTTACCGCGTTTTCTTCGCTTTCTTTTCATTTGTTTCTTGACTTTGTTTTTATTTATTTTGTGTGAATGAGCCCTAGATGAGGATGTGCTTGATCGATAGATTAAGGTCTCGAGCCCCTAATTATATCTGCTTGTATCTACAGATTTGTTCTTAAACTTAGTCAAATTGAATGGTTAACTATTCAGACTTGAGACCGCACACCGCAAGAAGCTCTATACAACGCTTGCAAGACTCGTTGCGACGAGAACCGATGAGCTTTCAAGACCAGATTCTAGGCATCATACCTAGGTGGTTAGCATCTGGTGATTCATGATAATAGCATATTCTATCCAGGGTAATTTCATCGGCTTGCATATCATATAGTGTAGCTTTCAATTATGTTATTCATCCCACATGGAGAGTGCTGGAAAGAACTGTAAGTCTTCTGACTTTGCATGAATCATCAATTTCTGATTTGCATGGCTTTTCCGACCATCTCCCACTAATTTTTATCACTCAGGATGTTAATGGAATTGGAAAATTGTTAGGCGCATGCATTGAAAAATAACAAAAAAAGTGATAACCCAAATAAAAGCGGGACTGCTAACTCTATAGGACTTTTAAAATAAACATAATGGACTCATTGTCTTGGGGAGAGCAACCCCCTCATTGTATGTACATTTTATTCATACAATCACACTAAGGATTAGTGCCCCAATCCTAGGACTACCTATGTATTTGTACAACTTTTTGAAAACTCACATAATGTTAAAATAGAAAAGCTAAAAGACCACCATCTCCATCTTCATTGTGTTTAGCAAGTGAAACATGGGGTTTGCCTTGTACATTGATTGTGATTTTGGGTCCATCAACATTTCATCATCCTTTGAGTTTGTAGATCCCTGAGTGTGAGTTATTTTGATCATTGAGTCTTCCTTCCCTCCTTGTTTATATCTATCCGTGTGTCGTGATATCGGGCCTTGATCTTCACCTTCTTTGCTAGATTTTGCAGCTTTCTTTTCACCCATATCACCCTATCTCTAGTCTGGTTCAAGGTATATCACTTCTTGGACCACAATTTTGTCTTCGTTTCACCATTCTCGCCCACCCTCCTCATTCCCTCCGTGTCACCCCTCTTTCACCCGAAAGTGTTGTGCTACTAGATGAGGCCTGCATCAAGGTTATGATTGCATGAGATATTTGAGTAAGCCAGGAAGATTTGAGGATGTTGAGATTGGTATGTTACATTTGGTGGATTTGACTTTGATATGTGCATAGATATTCTTGAGGATTTTGATTATGGCACAATTACAAGTGCGATTCTTTATTGAGGATTTTTGATCTCGCACACCGGATTGAGGATGTGATTGATTCCTGATGGTTTGATGATGATTTCTTGAGCCATGAATATGCGATCTCTTATTTGGTTTATCCCATCTTGATTCTGATGTTTGAAGTACTACCTCTTTATGCACTTCAAAATGACAGTGCTCGGAACCCTCACGATTTCACTCATCTTCTCGACTGATCCATCCCCCATCTCCTAGATCTTCTCACCCCATTTATCACTCAAAGGATATCTATCTAACATCTTGATCCATCTCATCTGGTTTGATTGAATTGAGGGACCGTGTTGTAATTGCCCTGATGATCCCTTATCCCTCTTATAGCCTTATGCCCTCCCACTGATGATTGACTAATCATTTTTGAGGACCTAACACTTGATGCCAACACTTCTTGGATTTGATTGACTTAGTTTGCATTACTCCACGAGGACTATATGTGGGAGGATGCAACATTTTTTTTTCAATCGATTTCATTCACTACTTGTGTGTCCATCTTAGTGGAGCATGAAACTAAGTCGTCTCATATGAGCTATGAGTCTCACTGTCTGATTGTGTATCCGATCTGTGGAGCACGAGATCATTTGTCTGGGCTCCTTTGAGTCTTCTCTCCTTGACGATCCTCGCCAGGATTAATCACATTCTTATGATTATTCCTCGCCTAGTTCACAACACCGTCTGAGGGTTATCTACGAAAGAGTATAGCATCTTCTAGATCTTTCGGTCTCTTTTGCTGGGTAGCTGAGCTATCGCTTATCGAGACCATTTTGCTGATTCGTCTGATGGATCCAACTCCCTTGAGTCTTCTCTCCTTGATGACAGATGAGTCGCATATTGCCCTACTTAATTTGCGATAATTATCAAGCGTTTAAATTAATGTTGTTTCGTTGTAGACAGGCAATCAGAATCAGTAAAAAAAGAACCACAAAATATTATTCAATTTTAGTCAACGTGGCTTTATGTTTATTTTACTTTGGCAAGTCCGAAGGTCGAACTCAAGGAGGTAAAGGAACAACCTAGAATTTTGTCTACCAAAGTTTACACACGATTTTTGAGGCGGTCTTTTTTTGGTATTTTTAATGCAATTTTGGGATGCAAAATGCAAATTAGGCCAATTTTAAGGACTAAAAAAGTAAGGATAAATCAAATGATGTCCAAAAAATATGAAACTTGGCCAAGATGACAATTACGATGAAATGAATGCACTGTAATTTTTTTGGAATTTTTGGATGCGAGATAAATATTTTATGAATTTATGAATGCAAACAAAGCAAATTTAAATAATTAATTATAATAAATATTAAACATGATTATTTTCAAGGGATAAAATTATCCAAGATCTACCATCAGGTGATCGATTCAGAAAAATCCTAAAACTAAAAAATCCAAGATTTAATACTAATTAAAATTAAAGATTAAAATATACAAAATGATTTTTACAGGGCAATCCATGAATGCAAATGCAATTCTTTTTGGGGACGATGTAACGCACAACGATTCTACAATCTATGATTTTTGGCAAATTTTCGAGCAATGGTTAATCACCTATAAATTCCCAAGCACAAAATGGGCAAAATATACAATTTTCCACAAAACAATTATTAATAATTAACCACAGATCATATAAATGTCAAATATATGCCAAGATGTAGAGAATTAGTTGAAGAACAAAGTGCTATTTTATAAAAATAAAATGATGCAAAAATAGGTTCAAAATGTAACAAGAACTCATGAGTCTCAATGCAAAATTACAAAATAAAATAATGCAGAAAATTCAAAGGAGGGACTAAACTATAAATACCTATAACTCGGGGAGTAATTGTGCAAAAATCCCAGAAAGTCACATGCTACACATGTCACCCCAGGGCCGCATGATCAGATGGTAATTTGCGATTCTCTGGGGAGGGGGTTTGCAATTTTTCTACCCCTTGCACGTCGCGTTACGTGCGGAGGTTTCCTCCGTCGTTCCCCCAGCCCACGTGCGAGGCACGTGGTGAGGGCCTCGGATAGTGATCCCGACCGTTGGCTGGTGATGGTGTGGCGGAGAAGGCAAATGCGGGCAGAGTAGTGGGGTCTTCAGGCAGTGCTCCAATGGTATCGTGATGGAGAACGACTGCCCAGGGATGAGCGACGCTCCTCAGAGGGCTGGTGATGGTCGAAGATGATGGCTTAGGGAAGCGTATGAAAGCGGAGCAGTAGTGGGGATTTCCTAAAGGAAGCTCCTCTCCTCCAAGTGGCGATGAAGAGGAGACTGAGATGGGGTGGAGCCTTGGTGAACGACGAGGGCTTTGGATGAAGAGGGTGGTGATGCTTTCGATAGGAGGCGAAGTCAATGATGATGGTAGTGGAGTTGATGAAGTCCTATGCTCTACGACAGCGAACCGGAGCTGGAGCAGTCGCTAGGGATTGTTGCACACTACAACAAGGCACCAGGCCTCAGATCCCGTTGTGAAAAGATTAAGTATGGGCTATCATCACCGGAGTTCTTCCCTTTGATGTGCAATCGACGGATGAAGGGGAAGCGGGGTGGCGCAATTGCTTAAATAAGAGGCGAGGGGGGCACCGACTATGGAAGGAGGCAGAGGGTTGATTTGATGTGATTGGTCGAGGGACGATTGGGTCGAGGAAGATCTGATTGACGAGATATGTGGTGGCAGTGCGGCCTCATATGGAAGGCGGTGACAGAGATTGAGGGAGTAGTGGCGATGAGGTGCGCCCGATATGGAAATTGGGAAAGTTGGCTGGAGGAAGGAGATGGCGCACAGGTGTCGTCCAATCGGCCGAGATCGGACGAGCCTAGTGTTGCCATGTGGCACCAATTATTTTTTTATTATTTATTTATTTTTTTAATTTTTTTATAAAAATAATATATATAAATCCCAAAAATGGGTGACACGTGGCGGCTCTAGGAGCTACCACGTGTCAACCCCACAAAAATCAAAAAATAAATACAAAGAAAAATCTGGAATAGATAGCAAACGACCTTGGATCAAAAAATTTTCTTCATGAAAGTTGCTCGTCTCGATGAGATCTACAACTTTCATTAAGACATAACAATAAAAAACGATCATTACAAAGCGATATTTTTGGGGTATTCCATGTACATAGAATACCTTGATTTTTGGATTTTATAGTTTTTTATCATTTTTAAACAAAATAAAAATTCGAAAAACAGGATAAAATCAAAGATAAATATTTACACATTAATATAATTTTTTTTGGATTTTTATTATGTAAAAAAAGAAGAAATAAAATAAAACACGGAAAAGATAATTTTTGTACAGACAGTTAGTGAAGAGTCGGACTCAATTAGTTTCTTTGATTTCAAGCTAAGTTTGGATTTGGATTTTTGCGTATTTTAATATTTTTTTAAAAAAAAATAAATAAAAAAGAAATAAAATAAAATGGGTTAATTATGTACATAAAATACTAGGTCAAAAACCGCTAAAATACAAAATGTACAAAAGAGGCCCAAAACCCAACTTTCACAAATGAGCTCAGATTCACTTGAACTTGGTCTTGTTTTGATGGTAACTGAATTTACATAGTTCAAAAGTGAGTAGGATCAAATCAGACACTGAATGAGGAAGATATCGAGCTTTTAGTCCAGAAATCCTACAATTAGGTTTTGGATTTTTGGTCCACTTATTTAGGTTAGTGATTTTTTGTATTTTTTTATCCTTGTTAGTAATATGTACATGATGGAGTGGTTTCAAGTCATTTGGAGTTATCATGAATTAGATAAAAAATCAAGGAAGTTGGGCTATTTACCTGTCATTTTGGCTGGGATTTTTGGCTTCTTATTTTGTGCAAAAATAAGTGATAAAATGTGATTCTTATCAAAACATGCATGAATGCTAATTATGTAGAATAAATGAAGAAATGTCAATGATTTTTAGGGATTTGAGCTTAATTCATCATTTTTAAAGTGATGAATATGAGATTCATCATCCCCCTATACTTAAACCATGCTCGTCCCTGAGCATCAAAAGCAATGCAATGAGGTGAAATGAGATTGGGTTCCATACCAAGACCATGAGCAGAATGTAAAAATGGAACTAGACCTAACCTTTGGATTATTAATGTGGCGGAACTTCTGTGAGACTTAGAATTTCAAAATCAACAACCTTCAAGTTCTACACATCATCGTCACAGATTCAGCTCAGGAGTCATCTTAGATCATTCCTCTTACCAAAGCATACCCCATGAACATTGAACAATCGACTCATGTGTGTGAAAGGTTTTAGCTCTTCCCATCTAGAATGCCAGACTACCGTGCAAACCTCCTCTCCACTAGCTCATCCTCGGGGAGTCAGGTATTTCCTTCTAAGGTATGTCGTGATGTGTTCGGAGTCGAATAGAGGGAGAAGTTAGAAGAAGGAGAAAAGAACTGGAGGGTGACCAGTGTAGTCACCTCTCCTTGTGAAGCCGACCAGTTTAGCCAAGTCTCCACCAAGATCTGTAGGTTTTCTTGAAGCTTGGACCTTTTTGGTCTAATATTTATTTGGTAGTGGCTTCTTTGTATTTGGATTTTTGGTGGTTCTGCTTGGATCTTGTTGTTCCCTACGGATATAGAATCTTTTTTTGCCATACATGTTTTGGGGTCTTAGAAAAAATTGTCCCCAGCCGTCCATACCTTTTCCGAAGCTTTATTTCAACCCTTACTCCGGTCTTTAGATGTCACGCTACCAGAAAAGAAACTCACATAGTCTTCCAACACACCGTCTGAGTTGAGCTAAGTGCATAGTGCGTGTAACATCCCTAATTTCTAATGACCAATTAAGTCCAAGATGATGAATAATTAGTGAGTTTGATTGGCTTTAAAAAATTAAGAATTTAATTGTGATTAAGTATGGGAAATTAAGATGCCATTAGTGGCTAATTGTGGAATTGTGGCTAGAGGTGATTAAGTGGCTAAGTATGATTAGTAATGTGATTACTATTCATAGGTGGGCCTTATGTGCAAATAGGAAGAGTTGGTGGGGTTTATGATGTAATTTTCCCAAGGGTATAAGCACCCATAGGCGCCACCCCTTCATCTCCACTTCATCTTCTTCTTCTTGAAAACTTGGAGCTCTCTTCCCCCATAGCCGAAATTCCATGGAGCTCCATCTTGTTTCTTAGTTTTCTCCCTCATTTCTCCACCAAATTTCGAGTTCTTGGGCTCAAATCAAAGCTGTGGAAGAGAGGAATGTGGATCAAGTGTTGCATGTAAGATCAAAGGCCAAAGAAGAAGAAAAATCAAGCCTTTAAGCTCAAGGTGTAGACAGCCCAACCTTGTTCTTGAGAAGTTCTTCTTCAAGCTTTTGAAGCTTGATTTGAGGTACAAATTTAGCCCTTCTCTTGCTGCCATATGTAGAGTTTTTACCGCTTATATCCCAGATCTAAAATCAAGCCTTAGTTTTGGGGTTTTTGGTTGAAAAAAATTGAGAAAAATAGACTCATGTGCACAATTTTTCTTGTGGCCAGAATCTGTGTGTCTTCCTTTTAATCCAAGTTGGACATGTATTTTGGGATCTTTCTTGGGTTCTCTTGGGTAGAATCATATGTTGATTAATACCCCATTAAGGTAGACTTAAATTCATGGGGTTAAATACGAAATTGCATGTGATTATAACATCTTAAAGAGGCTATACATGGACTGTCCACTGAAATTTTCAGATTTGTTGTTGTAAATGTTGGCCAATAACTTGCATGATTTGGGAGTCTTATTTAAATTCCCTTGAGTAGATTTACTTACTGATTATGACCCCAATAAATTGGCTTATTATTCTTGGTTTTAAATTTGAAAATTTAGGTGATTAGAAATATTTTGGATGTTGACATATGCATGTAACTGAATGTGTCCAGATCTGTCCATGAATTTTAAGTTAGTGTTTTAAGATGTATTTGAGGAGTTTCTCCATGTTTCCTTGAGTGAAATTACTTGTTGGTATATACTCTTTCATATTAACCTTTAGTCCATGGAGTTTTTTTAGAAAAATAAGGAGTTTTGAAGAGTTGTTGACTACCTATATCCTACATGACATAGAATGTCCAGATCTGTCCATGCATTTTAGATTAGAGTTTTAGGATGTATTTGGGGAGTTTCTTCATGTTTCCTTGAGTGTAATTATTGGTTAATATATACTCTTTCATATCAACCATTAATCCATGGGTTTGTTTTAGAAAAATGAAGAGTTTTTGAGGAGTTATTGACTACCTATATGACATCTCCACTGAATGTTCAGATTGGAGATGGTTGCCTTAGGACTAAGAACATACATGATTTTGACAATAACCTTAGACATCCTTTGGTGGATTTGACTATAGATATCTAGGGAATGTAATACACATGAAACCCATGTATTTGGATTGGTTTTGATGAAGATTTTGAGACTAATTTGGTTGCTGTCCATGAACAAAACTGTGACCAAATTCCATTGTAGAGTGCATGTTTAATCAAGATTTTAGGCATCCTTTAATAAGTTTTAAAAACACCAAGTCCCCTTGTTTCCCTATATTGAAATGGGAAATCAATTAGTGATTTAATCCCAGTTAGGAGAGGGATTAGGATAGGATAATTTTCCTTATGTTTGCAACCATATGCTTATTATACACATAGGTCTATGAGTGGATTAGATACATGTTTGGAGCATGTGATACTCTCGAACATACCCCTTTAAATGTTAGACCTATACAGGAAAATAAGACTATATGAACTTGCCATGAAGCAAGTCTTCCTCTAAGGAGTAGCCCGATCCTTGTAGGTTTTTCCGAATCTTTTGGGGCGTAGGAAAGAAAGAAGTTTCCGATAAGATAGCCAGGATCATGAGATTGATGTTCTTGAGTAGGAAATTAGAGAGAGACTATCGTATCAGATCTGTATCGTCGACCTCGGATCAATAGAGGTTCTTATAGAACAAGTTCGGGACAAGGACCGATAACTTGTAGATGTGAAACAAATCAAAGAAACCATAGACGCTTAGGGAGTAACATGAAAAAGAAATGGTGATGTCACATATGATCAGTCATGGAGAATGGTGCTCCGACTGTGCGAGGGCGCGGTGACCCTCACCTGAGCAGGAGATGAGGTCGCTCAGGCTTGGGTAGCGGACATTGAGAGCATGGGTCTAGGATCCCAGTCTTTTTACGTGTTTTCTTCGAGCCGGCTCGGTTTTTTACGCTTCGTTGGGATCCACGAGTTGTCTAGACCATTCCGCTGACCCGTTGGTTTTCCTTAGAGAGCCTAGGTTGGGGGTTCTCTGCAGTTTTTTCTTTACGAGCTCGTATGGTTTTTACGTACTTTTCTCCTCCGGGAGTTGAGTATCGGGAGAGGAAGTCGGGTCCGGCAGGCTTACCTCTTCTTTGTTTTCCTGCCTCTAGTGGCGTAGTAGTCGTACTACCACTGCCTTTCCGTGGACCACACTTCCACTGGGATTGGCGAGAGCAGACGAATCCCTTTGGGGGTTTCTTCACCGCTGAAAATTTATTTGACATTGATGTCCCATGAATACCTTTCCGCTTAGGCGTGCCCTGGTGATGGGGTAGTGGCCAGCAGACATCAATGTCCCATAGGTAGCTTCCGCTAGGTTGTGACCTAGCGAGGAAATAATGGTTAAGAGATTGTGACAGTTCACCATTTGCCAGTTAAGATGTTGTTTCATCTGTAGACATTGATGTTCCATAAATACCTTTCCGCTAAGGCGTGCCCTGGTGATGGGGTAGTGGTTAGCAGACACTAATGACTTCATTATTACCTTTCCGCCATGCAGGTGTCCTGGTGATAGGGTAATGGTTAGTAGATACTGAGGATTTCACTTACCTTTCCGCCAGGCTGTGACCTCGTGATGGGGTAAGAGATGAGTGACTTTTTCGCTAGGAGACTAGTGACGACAATTCTGTTAGTAGAGGCTAGCGAGGGTTGGGTGTTGAGAGAGTTGTGAGTACGTTTCCTTTCATACACCTTCGTGAGCGAGCTATCACACGTGTCGACCGAGGATCAATGAGTCGAGAGAACAAGCTAGAAGGAGTGTTGGGAACTTAGTTAGGATGCAAGGTACCATCGCATGCCTACGGAGGCACCCCAACCCTGAGGCGTACATCATACCTCAGAGTCATAGTGTGAGGTTCAACCTGGACTTTGAAGTCCTACCCGGATATCGAGGTCCTAACCGGACCAAGACCACAGACTTACTTCTAGGCTTGAGTTGTTGTTGGGTTAGTTCCATTGATCGAGGGAGACACGGTGTGGTGGTGAGCGAGAGTGAGTGCTTCTTGTTAGCTTTCCAAAAGCAAGTAAACAACTTAAAAAGAATAAATTAACCTATAAATGCTTGCTAGTTCTTTTGTTACCCACTACATCTACTTTTTGTCTCTCTAGTAGTTCTAGTCTTTGCTTTGTTACCATACTTAGTAGAACTGCGTAGAATTTGTACGTACAACTTTGTAACAGATACTTTTGTCCCTTTTTCTACTATGGCAGGCAAGGGCCCTGCGATCGAGTAGCCGACGTACTTGGGGCTACTGTTGTTTCTTTTTGGTGCTACACTTTCAGAGCAGGTATACCCCTTTGGAGCTCATTAGACAGTTGTATGTTGTGATCTCCTCTGTAGCCTCATTTTGGGATATATGTATATGTATATTGGATGTTGTGGAATTCAGTATGTTATATGAATGAAATGGAAATGAATGAAATGAATATGAATGGATATCATTGTTGTGGTTCAGTTCTCGTGCACTCTTCTTCCGCTTCCAGTTTCTTTGTGGTTGCTTGTTTAGCATTAATATAAATCTAGTGAATGTCATAAGCAAAAAAAAAAAAATTTCCCCAGGTTTTTCATAAGCATGAGATTAACTTAAGCTTGTTAAGTGTGCAAATGACGTGTTTGACGGGTAACCTAAGGTCCTCGGGAGGAGGGTCGTCACAGTGCGAGAGTACAAATTAATTCCCTATTCAAGAGTCGTACTCATAATGACGAGACCAGGTTAGACACTAAGAGTCAAACACTGTACATCGTCATGTGGAACTCAAAGAATTAAGTCAAAGACCAGAAGTTTCTAAAATCCTATTTCTCGGTGAAGTTCCTCTGAAAATTAGGTGGATTAAGGTCAAATCCAGTCCACTCTCAGTTTTTGCTCTTAACTCGATTTAGAACCCAAAGTCTTTTCACAAATGCAATCAATGTAATGCTGGATGAAGTGCAAGTGTGTGAAATGCAAACACAATTTTTTTGACTTTTGTGATGTGTTTTTTTAATGCAAGGATTTTTTTTGAGATTTTTTGTGCAAAAATGAATAAAAAGCCATTTTTTTCAAAAAAAATTAGTTGGACACAATCAGTGTTAGTAGCAAAACTTTTTTTTGTTTTTTTCAAGTTAGTTACCCACTCTGTAAATACATAGACTTACGCGAAAGTACGAGATATGGGTAAAATATATACACAATATATGTACACCTCCCTATACTTAGCGAGTGATGTGTCCTTAGAGCACAAGAACCATGGAGAAGACATAGCTCGGGCTAAGCATAATAGAGTGAAAAAGAAAAAGATTGATCGGTCGCCCCCCTATACTTAGGCTGTGAACAGTCTAAGTATAGAACAAGAGTGAAAATTAGGCGGTCGGGATATGCGAATGAGGAGAGTATATATAGATGGACATCGGTTCCCCCTATACTTAGGCTTTGGTCAACCTAAGTATAGAAGAATGGTGGAAATGAGGTGATCGTAAGAAGGAGAGAAAGGTATGTACAGATGGCATCGATCCCCCCTATACTTAGACCTTAGTCAAAGTAGAGGAAGAAGATGTACAAGGAAACCGATGTGGTCGAGAGGGAGGGTGGGTAGCCGCTGATTAATGCAGTTTTCAATCGATCTTTTTGTGAGCCTGTGGTGGGAGATCGTGATGATAAGACGGAGATGAAGCATATGATTCCCAACCATTATCAATGTTATCTTCAGAGAAATCATGTTGGAGAGTAGATGAAGTGTATGAATCGGATGAAAGATAACCATCATCGGAGTTATCCTCAGAGGAATAGTATGTAAAAGTAGAGGCACTCCAGATATTCTTGTTTTTTAGTTGCTTCAGTTGTTTTCTCAGAATTCATTCCTTGTTGGGATCAAGTGATTTGTCCTCGGATGAATACTCTGAAGCACCGGTCTCAGTCAGCTCATAAGAAATTATTCCAGTGTATTTAATGAGACCAGGAGAATCAGCTTTGGATGAATAATAGTGAGGAACGGGAGTCGTCCAACGGGAATCGAAGTTTGAATCCTTGCAAAGATAAGGTTTTAAGACTGCCGAACAGACCTCACTCATGTAGATTACCTTTTTCGGACCTGATGAGAGATCATCAGACGATTCCTCTTTTGGAAGGTCAAAGGTGACTTTCTTTTTAGATGAAGGAGCAATCATTTTGTTTTGTGAAGGTGTTGGTCCTTGGAGTGAGGTGTTGACACTTGAGTCTCCAGATGAATAATCATTGAAATTTTTCTCCTTGGTCAGTATTCGTCCCGTATGTTTGTTCTTAGTTTTCTTGATGTTGGTGCACTCCTGAGTTGGATTGACTTGTTCAAGGTAGTCAGAGAAGGTTGACTCAGGTGAGCCCATGCATATTGAAGGATATGATTAGATCCTTAAGCGCATCACGGAAGCATGAGGATCGTATCGTATGCGATCGGGAGCGACTAGTCGTACTAGTCGCTCGATGCAGTGGAAACTAAATTTTTTCATGTGACGAAACTACATGATCCAAGAACACTTCTCGGACCATTTCGTCTAAACCACAAACAAGTAATAGGATTACCTCTTGAAGCGTGGTTGTGATTGAGTCTCTAAACGAAGAGACTTCCTGTCTCAAGTCCGATTCTGACGGAGGAGACGCTTGCGAGCGTGTTGATGAAACACGTGATCCTCACTATCCATGTTGATGATCCAAGCGGTGAATCTCCTGATCTCGACACACGAGATCCAATGTCTTCTTCATGAGCGAGGCGCATCAAAGGAGACAGAGATTCACGAGCAATCGAACCGACAACATAACGATGACGCTGCGGCGATGGAGACTCTCTTTAGGGCATCCATGGTGGACGGCCATGAGAGAGGAAGAGAGATGGCGTGTATAGAGAATGAGAGAGAGAGAGATCCGTGTGTTTCTCATTAGCATTTGAAGAGCAAGGGGTGCCCTTCTATTTATAATATTTTGGGATCCACGGATCTCAATCCATGGGCAACACAAATCCAATGGCTCACATTGATTTGTGTTTCTTTTAATGGCCAAGATTTTTGTTGGTAGAAAACTGACAACAATTAATTTAATTTAGATTAAATATATATTGATAAATCAATATGATTTAATCCCAAATTAAATCAATCAAGCATACATGGAGATATTTGGATGGAGATTTCATGCAATCTTGGAAATCTCATGCAATCTTGTGAGATTGCATTATTCCTTGGAAATCTCCATAATTTTACAACAACACTTGTTGTAAATAATTCAACAACAATAATCATAATTATTTTGTGAATATTGCAATCTTTCCATTGGAAAATTGTGAATCACATTCACAACCCAAAATAAATGTAAATTACATTTTCAATTTAATGTCCAATGTGAATCCAATTCACATCAACATTTAATTAACAAATGTAAATTACAAACAGCTCTCTCTTATATATTATAAATCACATTTATAATATATATGATTAATATGGATAGTGCAATCCACATTATTCATATCCATGATAATTAAATCACATTTAATCATCTTGGATCTCTATTCTTATGTGCCCAAATAATATGAATCACATCCACATTATTCACATCTTTTATAATTAAATCACAGTTAATTATCTTAGATAACTCTATTTATAATATGAATCAAATTCATATTACTCATGATAATTAAATCACATTTAATTATCAATTTTCTCAATGCTCGGATATATAATATCAACAATGAAATTATCCTAAACTCTTTCAAGGATAATGCGCTTTCTCCGTAGATACTTGGAGATAAGAATAGGGCAATTGTATTGTTCCATGTATAGTGACTTAGATATTGAGATCACATCTCAAATCCAGATCTTGGGCCTCCCATAGATGCTTGATTAAATCAAGACCGCAAATCTAATCTTCTCATTGCATCTGAATCACATTCAGATCAATGTCCAATATTTGGACTAAGATCAGATTACTTCTCTACTGAGAGGAGTGATATCGGCTCCCGCACCCTTGGATAATTCGAGCAAGTTAATGTCCAAATTAATTATAAGTGTTCGTTGCAGTCGGATACGAGAGGGAATATCAAAAACCACTTTTAATTTGATTCAAGTCAATTTCAAGCGGCAATTTTTTTACTTGGTGAAGTCCAAGGTCGAATCAGGGAGGCATCTGTCTCCTTAGATGAATTAGTAGTAAAGTCCAATGTTCGATTTTCAGGGATTTTTTTTGGTCTTTTTTCTATTTCTATGCAAGACACATGCAATGATCAAGCCAATTTAAAGTTAAATCAGTTAAGGTATCAAATGAAATCCAAAAACTATAAAAATTGGCCAGATGTTGGAATATGGTGAAATTAAGCTACCCTAATTTTTTTGGAATTTTTCAACACTAAATGAATTTACAGTGAATTTAAAATGAAAGCAGGGTGGTTTTTACTAATTTAATTTTAATAAATAACAAATCACAATATTTTCAGGAACTAAAATTATCCTAGATAGATTTGATGATAAGGAATCTAGGAAAATTGTCAAACCTTAATTTTACTGTGAAATGAACCTATTAAAAATAAACTAAGGAAATCACTAAAGAATTTATTTAGGCCTCGATATGTGTGCAAATGAGATGAAATTTTTATGCCATGTTAAGTTAACTATCTTAGAGCTACTTTGATTTTTAGGGAATTTTTGAAGTTACAGAGAATTAATTATTAATTATAAAATGTCCAACTGGGCAAAATATCACAAAAATAAACCAATTAATTAATTTAAAAATCTACTAATACCACAAAAATAAGACAAGTGTCACAACAGATAAAGGACAAGTTACTCAACAACATGCAATTTTTGGAATTTAAAAATGATGCAAAATGACACCTAGGGATGCGTGCAAAGACAGGGGTGTATTTGCAATACAAGAAATAAAAATTACATAAAAATAAACATGCTGACAATGACTTAAATGCAATTACCTAGAATGCTGGGGGTGGAATGCAATTTCTCCGCTGGGCACGTGCTCCTCACGTGGGGGCGTTTCACAGGGACCTATTTACAATTTTGGAAAGTTCCCAGGGACTCTGTGCAAATTACCCAGGCGCACGTGCTCCTCACGTGGGGCAGCCTAGGCTCGGATGGCATCGGTGGCTCGGGACAAGGCTCAGGGGCTTCTGGAGGTCCGGCTGGAGGCTCGGATAGCCTCGGGTGGTCCGAGCCTAGAGGTCGGGGAAGAGGCTCGGACCCGTAGACATGGCGTGCTCTGGACCTTTGGATCAAGATCGATCCAAAGGCTGTCGTGGCTGGCGCATGCGTGATCAGAGACCGTCGGATCTGGATTGATCCAACGATGCTAGGGGCTTCGATGAAGGTGGCAACGTGGCTGATTGCGGATCGTAGGATCAAAGAGAGATCCAACGGTGGTGTACTGCTCCGGTCGTGGACGACGTGGCGCGCTGATCACCGTTAGATCTGGAAGGATCCAATGCTATGTGACACTCCGATTGAGTGGCGATGTGGACGGCTAAGGACCGTTCGATCAAGATGATCGAACGATGGCTGTAGCGTCGTCGTCAACGGTCCTTCGCCGCCTACGGAGGAGTTGGCAGGGCTCCGACGAGGTGGGCTTGGCTCCGCCCGATCCTCCTAGTGTCGATGATGCTCTCCGGAAGCTCGGAAATAGCTTGGGAGACGCGCGGCGGTGCGGCGATGCCTCCGGTGGTCACAGGAGTGACGGAGGCGCGTAGGAGCTCTCTGGCGATGAAGCTCGATGGGGACTCCGGTGAGCGTCCGACCAATGAACGAGATGGGTACCTGCAGGTGTTAGGAGTATAGCCGAAGCTTATGCGTGCTAGTGGAGATGTGAGATGCGAGTGGCGAGGCCTAGGGCGTAACGTAGATGGTCCGGCGATGGTGCTCCGCCCAGGTGGCGGAGCTGGAGCTGATGGAAGGTGAAGTGATTCGTCGGAGGGTGTGAAGTGTACAACAAAGGTCAGAGCTCCGTCGCGGAGCTCGGCGAGGTGGAAGCGGAGCGAGAAGATGAAGGTGGAGCGTGAATAAATTCGTAGAAAAACTAAAGAAAATTCAAGAAGAGATCAGAGAGGATGGAGGAGGTTACTGGGATTTGGAGCTCGTTCTCGAGTTCCAGGTCGTCGCTCGAAGGGGCGGTAAGGCCCTGAGCTCAAGCAGCTACGCAGAGGGCGGCTACGACACGGCGGTGGCATCGTGGATCTCACCGGAGAAGAAGCCCTTCGTCGCTCGAAGATTCACTTACTTGCTGTCACCAAACGAAAGCTCTGAGTTCAGGGAAGCTCTCTGGAGTGGCGGATAGGGCTGAAGTCGGCCGGTGATCGAGTATTTATAAGATGAAGTCGACGGCCGGGCTGGTGACGAGGTGAGGTTAGTGGGGTTTGTGGAGCGTCTATGGTGGAAGTCATGGTGAGTGGGGTAGCTGGCGAGGATGAGGTGTGAGTGGGGAAGGTCGTGGCGGCGTTGGCGGTCGGTGAGGGTGGCTAGCGTGCGGTCGAAAATAGAAAGGGGGCAACCCCTCCCGCAAGGCGGAGATCGTGGGAGAGAGAGGTGCCAGAGGTAGGAGACGAAGTCCCCACCGTTGGATCTTGTGATCCAACGGCGGAGAAGAAGGCAGGATGGAGCGGGTAGGATTAGGTCTGAGGTGCATTGATCAAGGGCCGTGGATTGACCATGTGGCGCAGCGGAGGCAAGGCACCAGCGGATGGATGCGATTAGAATAGGGCGATTGATCGGGTGGTTGAGATGATTGTTGAGCTAACGGCTCAGATGGGAAGGCTGAGAGCGCGATCGAAGGGCTCGAGATGTGACGCGTGGCGCGCTGTAGGAGAGGCGCGAACAGGCGGTTCAGATGAGACGGGGGAAATGATCTGACGGTGGGGAATAGATGTGCATGTGGAAGCGCCTGGGCCGTTGGATTCAAAGAGAAATCCAACGGCTGAGAGCAGGGGCGGCTAGGGCAAAGGGAGCGGGCCGCGTGGCGCAACCAGAGGGCGCCACGTGGCCAGCTGTGATTGGCTGAAAGAAGAAATAAGTGTAGAGAGAGAAGGAGGCCGAATTGGAAAAACTCAAAACATGAAAGTTGTAGATCTTGATGAGATATACAAGTTTCATGTTGATCAAAGACGAAGATGAGGTCAACTATGATACAAAAATACAAATATACACAAATATAGTATACATAGTGTACATAGAGGCCCAAAAACCCAACTTTTTCATATGAGCTCCAAATTGGATGAAATTTGTCTCATTTTAAAGGTCTTTTAATGTGTAATAAACTGAAGGTGAGTAGACCTATTTTGGAGGTTGTATGAGGGAATTATGGGCATTTTATGGTCCAGGGGTTCTGGGGCTTTATTGGATATTTTTACACAGGGGATTCCTGATTTTCTTCCTTATATTATTAACTAAGGTGTACATATTATAAGGGAGAGGTTATTTTTTTGAGTGGATATTTTACAAGTGATTTTGGCTTCTTATTTAATGCAACATGTGAATGCTAGAATGCGTGTATTATGAATGCATGTATGAATGCTATTATGCATTATAAAGGGAAATATCCCTCTATTTACTCGAGAACAAGCTTCTATTTTTAACTTTTAGAGTGATGAGTCACAGATTCATCAACCCCCTATACTTAAACCTTGCTCGTCCCCGAGCAACTAAATGAAATGCAAGAGTGAAATGATTTTGGGTTCCATACCAAGGTCATGAACAAAAGTTAAAAATGGAGCTTGACTCGACCTTTGGATTAATTGTGTGGCGGAACCTTATTGGGACCTGAACTTAAGACCTAATAGACTTCAAGTTCCACAAGTCTTATATTCAAGACTCCTCAATAGTCAGGTCAGAACAAATCCTCAAAGGCAAATTTCTGATGACTATGATTCTTACTTGTACTATGTAAGTGAGATATAGCTCTCCACATCAGAAATGACTCGGAACCAGCCTCCTCTAACAAGGTAACTCAATAACCCGGTCCAGTAACTCTTTCCTCGAGGAGCGGGGTATTCCCTTCTAAGGTCAAGTGCGACCAGCTCAAGAGGAGGGGGTAGAGAAAAGAATGGACGGTAGCCAGTGTAGCTACCTATCCCGGGATGCTTGACTAGTGTAGCAAAGTCATCCAGCTGCATTTCTTTGCTAATATACAGACTCTGACAGGTAATTTATTTTCACTTGGACAGAAGTGAGTATGAGGACCAATGTGATCTGGAGAATGTACAGTGAACCGACTCAGGTGACTCATCCCCCCTATACTTAGGATCTGGTCATCCTAAGTATAGTCCAAGATAGTGATTCGATGAGGTGGGGATGGGTTACTAGAGTCGCGAGGGAGAAAGGATAGGATGTACAAGAATGATGATATATACAAATGAGTCGGTCTGAATCTTTCGAGATGCTGCGGATGGCTAGAGCTCACTGCTGCAAGATCTCATACACGGCTCGAGGTGTATCTGCTGAATCTGTCTCACGCATGAATACAATCTCCTCAACATGGACTAACTGCTCATTGGATTCGACGAAATGCTTCAACAGTTGTCCATTCACTAGGAATGTCGGTGCGTCATCTGCGAGATCTGAGATCGCGACACATCCACTATCATGCACCGTACGGACGACAAATGGGCCTGTCCACTTGGACTTCAACTTGCCTTGGAAGATCTTCAGCCTAGCATTGAACAACCATACCTTATGTCCAGGAACAAAGGTCTTTCGTCTGATATATCTATCATGCCAATGCTTCACCTTGTCCTTGTACACCAAACTGTTGTCATATGCATGGTTTCTGACTTCTACAAGCTCATTCAGATCCAATTCTCTCTGCTTCTGCCCAAGGTGTGTGTTCCAATTGACCTTCTTGATTGCCCATTCTGATTTGTGCACTAACTCTGCGGGCAAATGGCACGGCTTTCCGAATACCATTCGGAATAGGGAGGTTCCTAACGGTGTCTTGTAAGCTGTCCTATACGCCCAGAGGACTTGATCCAAGATCTGAGACCAGTCCTTCCTGTCTGGAAGGACAAGCTTTTGCAATATAGTTTTCACCTCCCGATTCGACACCTCAGCCATACCATTGGTTTGTGGGTGGTAAGGGCTAGCGACACGGTGTTCGATGCCATAGTCCTTCAGGAGTTTCTTCACCTCCCAATTTACAAAGTGGCTACCCCCGTCTGATATCATCATTTTGGGGATCCCGAACCTAGAGATGATGTGATCTCTGATGAATTTACAGATAGTCCTGCTGTCTGCGGCTCGGGTTGGGATAGCCTCCACCCATCTAGATAGATAATCTACCGCAAGAAGGATATATTCGAACCCGTGGCTAACAGGGAATGGGCCCATGAAATCGTTGCCCCAGGCGTCAAAGACATCACAAATGATGACAGACTGCATTAGCATCTCATCCTTGGAACCAACGGTTCCTCCCATTCTCTGGCATACTGGACACGACTTCGCGAAGGCGATGACATCGCGAAATAGAGTCGGCAAGTAAAAGCCACACTGAAGTACCTTCCATGCGGTCCTCTTCCCGGAGTGGTGTCCTCCTGCCTCCAAGTTGTGGCATAAAGAAAGGACACTCTGGTATTCCTCCTGAAGAATACACCGTCTCTAAACACAATCCGGTCCTTCAAAGAAAAGGATCCGATCCTCCCAATGGTAGTGTCGAGCGTCCGACTTCAGCCGGTCAATTTGTCTTTTAGGCCAATCTTCGGGAACTTTCTTGGAGACAAGATAATTCACGATATTAGCGTACCATGGGAGTGAGTCGACAACAAAAATCGACTCGTCAGGGAAGGAGTCTCGAATTGGTGAATCCTCAGAAGTATTAAGATCTTAGAGACGAGAGAGATGATCGGCCACTACATTCTTCTTTCCAGGTTTATCACAGATGTCCAAATCAAACTCCTGGATAAGAAAAATCCACCGAAGAAGATGCACCTTCGCGTCCTTCTTCTCCATCAGGTATCCAGTGTCGTGTGGTCAGTGAACACAATTACCTTAGATCCAATTAAGTGAGATCTGAATTTATCCAAGGCAAACACTACCGCAAGCATTTCCTTTTCTGTAACTGTATAGTTACGCTGAATGGTGTCAAGCACTTTGCTTGCGTAGTGAATTGCGAACGGGACACCATCTCTTCTTTGTCCTAACACAGCCCCAACAGCATGGTCTGAGGCATCCGTCATGATCTCAAAAGGTAGAGTCCAATCTGGGGCTTGTAGGATGGGTGCGTCCATGATCATTCCTAGCTTAAAGGCCTCAAGACATTTGTGATCAACAATAAACTCCATGTCTTTGCCTAGAAGCTCAGTTAGCGGTCAGACAATCTTAGAAAAATCCTTAATGAATCTCCGATAAAATCCAACATGCCCGAGGAATGACTGCAACTGCTTGACGTTGGTTGGTGGCTGGAGTCGTCTGATCACATCCACCTTGGCAGGGTCAATCTCCATTCCTCTCTTGGAGATGACGTGCCCCAACACAATGCCCTCCGTCACCATGAAGTGACTTTTCTCCCAGGAGAGCACCTGATTGACCTCACAACATCTTTTGAGGACTCGGTCCAGATTCCTAAGACAAGAATCGAAGGAATCGTCGTGGACCGAGAAGTCATCCATGAAGACTTCCAGGAATTCGCCGACCATTTCAGCGAATATAGAAATCATGCACCTTTGGAATGTACCTGGAGCATTGCATAACCCAAAGGGCATGCGCCTGAAAGCATAGGTACCAAAGTGGCATGTGAATGTGGTCTTTTCCTGGTCCTCCGGAGCTATGGCTACTTGATTGTAGCCCGAGAACCCATCTAAGAAGCAGAAGAATTCTTTCCCTGCTAGTCTCTCTAGGATCTGATCAATGAACGGCAGGGGGAAATGATCCTTCTTCGTCGCGGCATTCAGGCGTCTGTAATCCATACAGACACACCACGACGTGGGTACTCGCATCACGATCTCCTCTCCGTCCTCGTTGGTGGTCGTCTAAATTCCCGACTTTTTCGGGACAACATGGATTGGGGCCACCCATTTAGAGTCAGAGATTGGGTAAATGAAACCCGCGTTGCACCATTTCTCTATCTCCTTCTTCACGACCTCTCGTAAATTTGGATTCAAACAATGTTGGAATTCACGAGAGGGTTTGGCTTCATTCTCCAAGTAGATATGGTGCGAACACAGAGCGGGATTTATCCCGTGGAGATCGGAAATGCTCCAGCCTATCGCCTTGCGGTTTTTCTCCAGGATCTCTAGCAAGCGAGATTCCTGCTCCTCGGTCAATCTCGAACTGATGATGACCGGATATTTCTTGTCCTGACCCGTAAGGAAGGTGTATTATAATGTTGTGGGTAAAGGTTTGAGCTCAGGAATAGTGTGATCGTCTAAGAAGTCTGGCTCAATCTGATCTGGTTCGGTGTTGGAAGTGGTTGGATCTTTCTCTGTGATAGCTGCAACCAAGTTGTTCGGCTCTGGAGTCGGATCGTCAAAGGTCTCCATACAATCGGCAAAAGCCTCGTCCGACTCGTCATCCTCATCTTCCGATTGTCCTAAAGAGGGAAGGACTAACAGGCCCAACTGGGCCTCTAAGTCATCGAAGATGTAGGGAGATGCAGATTCTGAGCTGTACTCATTCCTGAGGACCTCGCAAATTGACTCATGCACTGGATCATCTCCGGAGGGGATGGACTCATCGGTGCTGGCTGGGTTCTGTCTCCATGGCCCAACTAAGTCTACATGCTCGCAGTCTGCTTCGGTTGAAGAGTACTCGGTGCTGGATTCTGAATCCGGTCTCTGCCATCTTGTCTGCTTCATCTCAAGTTCCTCATCTCCGCTTGGAGTTTGGAACTGGATCTTCCCGATCTTATAATCAAACAAGGCCCCTGCTGTTCTGAGGAAGGGCCTGCCTAAGATGATCTGGGAGTCTCTCCAATTATGAGGGGTTTCCATATCCAGGACAGTGAAGTCCACCATGTACTCCTGCCCCTCGACTTTAATCACAACATTCCTCAATTTTCCTTGGGACCTCTTGGTTGACTTATCAGCAAACTGTAGAAGGGCTCTAGATTTCCTAAGAGGTTCGAGATTAAGCCGCTCATAGAGGGCTGTAGGCATCAGATTGATTGAGGAACCATTGTCCAGGAGAGTGCGTGCAAACGCGATGTCATCAACATGACTCACTACATAGTATGCACCCATGTCTCTTCGTTTCCTTGGAAATGAGTTCTTTATTGCACAAGTCGTGGCTACTGACAGAACGTGTTTCTCAACACGGCTTTTGGTCTTCCTGCTAACCCTAGTAGGTGTGCATCTAACCTTAAGGTAATTTTGAAATGCAGGGGTCATTTCCACGTATTTGTCAAAAGGGATTGTGACCTTGATGTGTTTGTTGCAGAACTCTGCCATCTCAGGGTCATCTTTTTGAATTTTTTTTCATTTTCTTCTTTCTACCCTTGAGAGCTCGGGGGAAAGGGATTATTGACTCCAACTCATGTTCTATTGGAAGATTTTCATTAACTTCTGGAACTGAGTTCTGTACATGACTCTGACTCCGAAACAGACTCTGACTCTGACTGAAAGAAAAATGTTGGGGCGAAACCGGTGATGCATCTTCTGCGACTTCTAGACGATCCTCCTCAGATGGAGGTGCGGGCTCCTCATCGGTTCCGTCTGACTCTATGCTGATGCAAGACTGCTGCTTCAAGGACTCAGATGTCCTCTTCTTCTGCCGATGATGGTGGTGGTGACGCTCCTCTTGTTCCTCCAAGTTCTCCTCAGGTAGAGACTTGGCGGCTCCTTCCTTCAGCGCCCGTGCCCGATCAGGCATGGTCACGGTCCTTCCGCTCCTGAGGGACGTATGATTTACATTATCGTACAAAAGGATCTCATGTTCAGATAAATAATTATCTGAATAATATACCTGATAACGAGGTCGGTTCTGGCCATGGATTATACTGTTCGGGTTGGTCTGAACCTGTGCAGGAATTGGGGTCTTTGGCGCCATCTGTTGGTCCTGGGTACGAGAGACACGATTAATATCGGTTCTCATATCCAGATAATCGTTCTGCATCTGTTGGACCCTATCAGACAGGGTCTGGATCGCCAAGGTGAGGGACTCCAATTCAGTGGGTTGGGCTGGCTGATTTGCGGACGAGGTTCTGTATTGGCCCTGCTGGCCATGCCGATACTTCTGCTGGTGGTGGGACGGTGCTGGGCCCTGCTGATATGTGCGCTGCTGCTGCTGGTGCTGCTGAGGCTAGTACCCTTGTTCTGGCCTGGACTGAAAGCGCGGTACGAGGACGGAGCTGGTTCCTTGGTAAGCTGGGGAAGGTTGGTGCGGCTGACCATTCCTCATCCCCGACTGTCTACTGATGGGGTCACGGATGTACCACAACCCGTTGATCTCGAACACCTGTGGAGGCTCCTCGTATCCGGTCTCCACTTGTGGGGGTGCATGCTGGTCCTGCTGGGTGTACGTCTGGTCCTCCACCCAGCCACTCTGAGGCCCCGGTGCCTGTTCTTGTATAAGATGGACTCGATGTACAGGGGCAGGTGGTGCAGAAGGGGCAGGTAGCTTCATCTTAGCTACCTTCTCAGTAAGTTCCTCCACTTGCTTCGGTAGACGTGAGAGAGACTCAAGGTCAGTGACCCTCTTGTGGATCTGCTCGACCATGGTTAACTTATCTGCAATCATCCCCATGCTGGGGATGAGGTCTTCGGTCAAATCCGCTACAGTCCTTCGGGTTGTCTCATTGGATAGGATTGAGGGAGACAACTGATAGGCCATGGTGGCCTGCGACCTGCCGGTTTCCACCATCTGCTCCAGGATCTTCCATACGGCGTGCTCATTCTTGTTCAGATAGCTTCCTCCACATGCGACAGTGACTAATCCTTGCATCTCTGGGGTTAGACCACAGAACAAGGTCTGGACTAAGATCGCCTTAAAAATGCCGTGGCAGGGGCATTTTTGCACTAAGTCATTGAACCTATCCCAGGCATCATGGAAAGGTTCACTGGGTCCTTGGGAGAAGCTGGCGATCTTCGTTCTCATTTGGTTAGTCCTACTGAGAGGGTAGAACTTTTTCAGAAAGAGGTCCTTGAACTGCATCCAGGTTGTACATATCACCCCTAGATTCTTCAGCCAATGTGATGCCTAATCTCCTAAGGCAAATGGGGTGGCCTTCAGTCTAATGTAATCTTGGCCAACATTGTGATGGCTAAGATTGTTGCAAACCAGCTCGAAGTCACAGAGGAAAGTATACAGTTCTTCATTGGTATTTCTGTTGAACTTCGGAAGCAGACTGAGGAAGTGGGGCTTCAGCTCAAATGCTTCGGCGGGAACCGCTGGTGCCAGCCAATTCTGTATCTCATTCTCCGCCGGGTTGTAGGCATCAACCATTGGTCAGTCGATACCTCCTGCTACAATGATTTGTCCCATCCTAGCTGTGAGATCTGCATTTCTTTGTTCAGCTTCAGCAAGGCGATTAAGAATCTGTCGTAATTGCTCCTCATCCGGTGGTGGCTGCTTCGGCTGCATCTTGTCCTTTAGTCCTGGGTGTGAAATAAGATCGGTGTCAGAGGACAAATCAAGGAAGGGATTATCGAGGCGATGGTCTTCCTCGGTAAGCTCGGAGGAGAGGAAAGGGTTGGTTTGAGAGTAACCCCCCTGGGTATGAGGGAACCAGAACTCAAGAGGGTCATGAGTCCTGGGTGGTCCAAGGTGCGCTTGGGCCGATGAAGAGGAGTTTCGTGGCGGGTTCATAGAGAGATCGGTGAATAAAGAGTCGAGATCCCCCCAGTCACTCATCTAGATTTGGCGAGAAGAAGATAGGAGTTTAGTCCTACCTGAAGCAGACAAATCAATCCAAGACCCTGGGTTCACACTCAACACAGTGAAGGACTCGAAATCAAGTCCAATTAATCTTGTAGATTTTAAGTGTGATTTTCAAGCAAGATAGCAAGGATTACGCGACCTATAGGGAAGTCGGCTCAGAGCCGGATGCGTCTTCCCTGTTTAACCTGTCGCCTAAGATACCGTCGGTCCTTCCTTTCTTCGCTCCTATCCCAAGTCGATGGATTCAAAGACCACACCCCTATCTACCTGCAAGCAGGCGGAGGCTGACAAGGCCGGAACTTCACCCCGGGGGGTTACTGGCAGCTTGTCGCAAAGTACCGCAATTTCGCCCCTATCTACCAGAGACAGGCGGAGGCTACTTGGTACTAGTCAGTGAATCTGAAATTATTTGACTTGTGATATTTGCTAGGATTAGTCAGAACGTGATAAGGAAGGCGGGGATTTGGGCTCTGCCTTAAGGTGTTCATACACACTCATGTACCCTGACTCAGCCTGAAAACAAGTTCGGGGATTAATCTCCCGCAAACAATTTTCCAATTTTATTGATTTTTTTGGGTCAATAGTATTTAGCAGTCCCGGTTTTAAGTTTAGTTCTCACTGATTTAACCACCACACAACACGCCTATCGTCCAGTCCCAATTTCCTTTTTAATTTAAATGTGAAAAATTAGAGGGGGAAATCGAGAAAAGCCGATGCAAGATAAAAACAATGATGCTATGCTGAGTTCAGGAGACTTATAGTGATCCCTTCGCTTTTTTTATGCAGGATGCAAAATAGAATTGATATCTTTTTAATCTAAATGCAAATGCAAGCGATGAAAGCCGCTCCTAGACAAGCAGTTCTATTATCGATGGAAGAACAGTTTGATTTGGCTAAGTCCTGCAGTCTAGGTGCGTCTTTTAAGTGATTTGTGTGGTCCTAAAGATTACGAGCACAAGCAATTCCTAGATTGGCTCGGGGAGCCACTAGTGCAAGATAATTTACCATTCACCCACACAGCACACGGGAACACAGTTCCACTATATTTACATGCACGAGAACCCAAACGGGAGCCGTTGGAAATAATGCGAAAAATAAATAAAGAAATATAATGAAAATTACAAAGCCTCTCTATTCACTCAATAAATTTAAATGCTAGATCCTTAAAGCGTCTTCGACTCCTCGCGTTCCTCGCACAGAAATAGATTGAGGTCAGAGAGTGACACAGGAAAAATGCAAAGAAATAAAAGAGAGAGAAAATAATTACAAGAAAACTGGGGTCAGACTACCCGGGGAGAGAAAATCAAACAATCATAATTATACTGCAAATTAACCTAAGCCGTGCCTCCCCGGCAACGACGTCATTTTGATATCGGCTCCTGCACCCTTAGTTAATTCGAGCAAGTTAATGTCCAAATTAATTATAAGTGTTCGTTGCAGTCGGATACAAGAGGGAATATCAAAAACCACTTTTAATTAGATTCAAGTCAATTTCAAGCGGCAATTTTTTTACTTGGTGAAGTCCAAGGTCGAACTCAGGGAGGCATCTGTCTCCTTAGATGAATTAGTAGCAAAGTCCAATGTTCGATTTTCAGGGAATTATTTTTTTGGTGTTTTTTCTATTTCTATGCAAGACACATGCAACAATCAAGCCAATTTAAAGTTAAATCAGTTAAGGTATCAAATGAAGTCCAAAAATTATAAAAATTGGCCAGATGATGAAATATGATGAAATTAAGCTACCCTAAATTTTTTTTGGAATTTTTCGACACTAAATGAATTTACAGTTAATTTAAAATGAAAGCAGGGTGATTTTTACTAATTTAATTTTAATAAATAACAAATCACGATATTTTCAGGAACTAAAATTATCCTAGATAGATTTGATGATAAGGAATCTAGGAAAATTGTCAAACCTTAATTTTACTGTGAAATGAACCTATTAAAAATAAACTAAGGAAATCACTAAAGAATTTATTTAGGCCTTGATATGTGTGCAAATGAGATGAAATTTTTATGCCATGTTAAGTTAACTATCCTAGAGCTATTGTGATTTATTGGGAATTTTTGAAGTTATGGAGAATTAATTATTAATAAAAAGGTCCAACTAAGCAAAATATCACAGAAATAAACCAATTAATTAATTTAAAAATCTACTGATACCTCAAAATAAGACAAGTGTCACAACAGATAAAGGATAAGTTACTTAACAACATGCAATTTTTGGAATTTAAAAATGATGCAAAATGACACCTAGGGATGCGTGCAAAGACAGGGGTGTATTTGCAATACAGGAAATAAAAATTACATAAAAATAAACATGCTGACAAGGACTTAAATGCAATTACCTAGAATGTTGGGGGGTGGAATGCAATTTCTCCACTAGGCACGTGCTCCTCACGTGGGGGCGTTTCACAGGGACCTATTTGCAATTTTGGAAAGTTCCCAAGGCCTCTGTGCAAATTACCCGGGCCGCACGTGATCCTCACGTGGGGCGGCCTAGGCTCGGATGGCGTCGGTGGCTCGGAACGAGGCTCGCTGGAGGCTCGGATAGCCTCGGGTGGTCCGAGCCTAGAGGTCGAGGAAGAGGCTCGGACCCGTAGACGTGGCGTGCTCTGGACCTTTGGATCAAGATCGATCCAAAGGCTGTCGTGGCTGGCGCGTGCGTGATAAAAAACCGTCAGATCTGGATCGATCCAACGGTGCCAGGGGCTTCGATGAAGGTAGCGACGTGGCTGAATGCGGACCGTAGGATCAAAGAGAGATCCAACGGTGGTGTGCTGCTCCGGTCGTGGACGACGTGGCGTGCTGAGCACCGTTAGATCTGGAAGGATCCAACGGCTATGTGAAGCTCCGGTTGAGTGGCGACGTGGACGGCTAAGGACCGTTCGATCAAGATGATCGAACGGTGGCTGTAGCGTCATCTTCAACGGTCCTCCGCCGCCTGTGGAAGAGTTGGCGGGGCTCCGACGAGGTGGGCTTGGCTCCGCCCGATCCTCCTAGTGTCGGTGATGCTCTCCTTAAGCTCGGAGATAGCTTGGGAGACGCGCAGCGGTGCAGCGATGCCTCCGGTGGTCACAGGAGTGACGGAGGCGCGTAGGAGCTCTCTGGCGATGAAGCTCGATGGGGACTCCGGTGAGCGTCCGACCAATGAACGAGATGGGTACCTGCAGGTGTTAGGAGTATAGCCGAAGCTTGTGCGTGCTAGTGGAGATGTGAGATGCGAGTGGCGAGGCCTAAGGCGGAACGTAGATGGTCCAGCGATGATGCTCCGCCCAGGTGGCGGAGCTGGAGATGATGGAAGGTGAAGTGATTCGTCGGAGGGTGTGAAGTGTACCGCAAAGGTCAGAGCTCCGTCGCGGAGCTCGGCGAGGTGGAAGCGTAGCGAGAAGATGAAGGTGGAGCGTGCATAAATTCGGAGAAAAACTAAAGAAAATTCAAGAAGAGATCGGAGAGGATGGAGGAGGTTACCTGGGATTTGGAGCTCGTTCTCGAGTTCCAGGTCGTCGCTCGAAGGGGCGGTAAGGCCCTGAGCTCAAGCAGCTACGCGGAGGGCGGCTGCGACACGGGGTGGTGCCGTGGATCTCGCCGGAGAAGAAGCCCTTCGTCGCTCGAAGATTCACTCGCTTGCTGTCACCAAATGAAAGCTCTGAGCTCAGGGAAGCTCTCTGGAGTGGCGGATAGGGCTGAAGTCGGCCGGTGATCGAGTATTTATAAGATGAAGTCGACGTTCGGGCTGGTGACGAGGTGAGGTTAGTAGGGTTCGTGGGGAGTCTATGGTGGAAGTCATGGTCAGTGGGGTAGCTGGCGAGGATGAGGGGTGAGTGGGGAAGGTCGTGGCGGCATTGGCGGTTGGCGAGGGTGGCTAGCGTGCGACCGAAAATAGAAAGGGGCAACCCCTCCCGCAAGGCGGAGATTGTGGGAGAGAGAGGTGCCAGAGGTAGGAGACGAAGTCCCCACCATTGGATCTTGTGATCCAACGGCGGAGAAGAAGGCGGGATGGAGCGGGTAGGATTAGGTCTGAGGCGCACTGATCAAGGGCCGTGGATTGACAACGTGGCGCAGCGGAGGCGAGGCGCCAGTGGACGGATGCGATTAGCGTAGGGCGTTTGATCAGGCAGTTGAGATGATTGTTGAGCTAACGGCTCAGATGGGAAGGCTGAGAGCGCGATCGAAGGGCTCGAGATGTGACGCGTGGCGCGTTGTAGGAGAGGCGCGAACGGGCGGTTCAGATGAGACGGGGGAAATGATCTGACGGTGGGGAATAGATGCGCATGTGGAAGCGGCTAGGTCATTGGATTCAAAGAGAAATCCAACGGCTGAGAGCAGGGGCGGCTAGGGCAAGGGGAGTGGGCCGCGTGGCGCAACCAGAGGGCGCCACGTGGCCAGCTGTGATTGGCTGAGAGAAGAAATAAGTGTAGAGAGAGAAGGAGGCCGAATTTGGAAAAACTCAAAACATGAAAGTTGTAGATCTTGATGAGATCTACAAGTTTCATGTCGACCAAAGACGGAGATGAGGATAACTATGATACAAAAATACAAATATACACAAATATAGTATACATAGTGTACATAGAGGCCCAAAAACCCAACTTTTTCATATGAGCTCCAAATTGGATGAAATTAGTCTCATTTTAAAGGTATTTTAATGTGTAATAAACTGAAGGTGAATAGACCTATTTTGGAGGTTGTATGAGGGAATTATGAGCATTTTATGGTCCTGGGGTTCTAGGGCTTTATTGGATATTTTTACAAAGGGGATTCCTGATTTTCTTCCTTATATTATTAACTAAGGTGTACATATTATAAGGGAGAGGTTATTTTTATGAGTGGATATTTTACAAGTGATTTTGGCTTCTTATTTAATGCAACATGTGAATGCTAGAATGCGTGTATGAATGCTATTTATGCATTATAAAGGGAAATATGCCTCTATTTACTCGGGAACAAGCTTCTATTTTTAACTTTTAGAGTGATGAATCACAAATTCATCAAGGAGTCATTAAAATCTAGATCCGTTTCATCACTCCTTAGGAATGGAAGCGTCGTGGTTATACAACCGTTTATGATCACATCACCCTCATGTATTCCTAATACATGTACATCCTACATACTGGAAGACACCGAATAATCCTGAAGTATAAGGTCAATTTTACACTGTCTACTTCAGTGTTTTAACATTATGTTTCTCATTCGATCATTGGGAGTTGGTATCGATCATATACTTTCCAAAAGCATATATCATACCTAGGCGTTGATCATATACTTTCCAAAAGTATATATCAAACCTTGCAAATTCAGTCAAGCTTCCAAAGCGAGACGACCGCGCGCGGAATTTGATCCTTCCCAATATCTCATGAGTGAGCTCATGTCAATAGGTTCAGTAAATGAACCTGTATAATCCCTTTGAGAGATCGTATTACTCATATGCCCTTGTATGCATACCAGCGCACCGGTGTATAGACCTTAATTAGGTCATCAACCTATTGGTCTGCCAAATGTACATACTAAGACATATAGGAACACATCTATCTCTGGTCAGAGGATGCACACCTATATCATGACAGTATACGACATAGGACTTTTGTTATCTCAATCTCGTTAAGTCAACTCTTTGACCTAAGTAATCTGACACCTCCGAATCTCTATTCCCATGCAGAGGACCTGCATCAAAAGGTTGGTCAGATATCAGCCGAGTGAGAAAGGATTGCCATCTCCTACTCAGGCTGGAGATCCTCTCTTAATAATTATTTGACGATACTTGATGAGTCGTCAATATAACTCTTTAGAAATTCATCCAAGCACCAGCCTCTATGATTCAATAAATGAATTAACAACTGTATGATCATTAAGACGGCCATGGTACATAACCCTAATTGTACTAAGGGACCTATTATGCAAATTAGTTATTCTTCATTTCAGATCAGGGAATGATATTCTCAATAACATTTATTGCGTAATGGATCACCGTGGGCTCGTATGTCCAACAATCTCCCACTAACCCAAAGAGCAATTAACGGGCTAATCATTTAAACCTACTCTCATGTGATAATCATAGGCTATTTAGAAAATAGCTAGGTAAGCTGATCATTCACTCTGTTCCCAAGAGACTATGCCAAGTCTTGTATGGCACTTGCATATCTCCTAGTGAAAGTGTTCGCATCCAATGCGAATGTTGCATCTCATGTAACCAATACTTAACCATGTCAATCATAGTGTCCTTGACACTACACCTCAATAATTATTATAACCAATATGTAATTTCTATTATCCTTATCAGAATACCCTTATTCCTGGAGATCTCTATCTCCTAAGGTATTCGTAGTTAAGACCTTTTAGATCTCCATCTATAAAGTCTTAATTTCTTGAAGATAAGACTTAGAGATCACTATATCTAAAGTCTTGTCATCTTTGAAGATATTGTTATTACTGCAGTTAAGTGTTCTATATCCATAGTAGAATTAGTAACAATTTACTACTCCCACTGCATGGCAGACATCTGGCTTTTGTACACATCTACCATACTTTCAACTTCTCGTAATTGATGCACAAAGGGCAACTGGTTTTAGCATTCACTTCCTCAACTCTTTAAGGTGCTATCCCGTTAGATAGGTCAGTTCCATATCTTAAGGGAAATAATCCTTTCTTGGAATTTTCCAGAAAATGGAATATGTCCAAGGTGTACCACTAATGCGACGGTCCCAATACCCTCTTTCTTTGCTTCTGAGCAACTTTAGAACTAACATCTAAGAGGTATCCTTGAGATTATATCTCAAGGTATGGAACAATTAAGATTATAAAACACTTATTATTATCATCCTTATTTCATTCCAAATGATTAGGATATTATCAACATTTAGCACGATGAACACAATGACACTCCCACTAAGCTTCACACGGTTCATCAAGATTCTATCTGAAACCATAACATTTATGATTTCATCGAATCTAATGTTCCAACTACAAGAAGCTTATTTGAGTCCATAGATGGAGTTTCTTTAGCTTGCACACCTTGCTTTCCTCAATCATGAATCCATGGAGCTACTTCATATGAATATCCTCAGAGAGGTGTTCATAGTGGAATGCAATATTGACTTTTATCTTGAAGATGACAAAAGTCAAGTTGTGTGGCTATAGTTAGCAATATTCTGATGGGTTTAAGCATGGTTACTGATGAGTAAGTCTCATTGCAAGCAATGTCATCTCTTCGATGTGTAGCTCATGGCTACGAGCCGTGCTTTAAAGGTCTCTACCTTCTCATCAGGTTCCCTCTTTTCTTTGAAGATCCATTTACACCTTAACAAGTCTTACCCATATAGGTGGATCCTTGATGGTCCATTGATGAATCTACGTGTCATCATCTTTATTCTATCATTTTGGCCTTAAAAACCCTAGTAAATGCGTGCAAATATGCTTAATTTAGGCATTTTAGCGTTCATGCATAATTGTGTAAATATTGTATAAAATGCGGTTTTTAATGCCAAAATTATAGAATAAAGAAAAGAAAAGAAAAGAATAAAATATTGTAAATATTTTATGACCCAAAACCCTGAGACCTAGGCATCTCGATGACTAGGTCGACAAGGAATAAAGTAGGGGGAGATAAGGGCATAATACAATAAAAATTCCTTTTATTCCATTCATTCTTTATTCATTTTGGGACCTATTTTTGGTTCCACTTTTTATAACTCAAATAAAGAAACTTTGAATATGAAGTTGCAGCTAATCTCATATAGAAAAATACAAAATTGATTTCACTCAAAAATAATGTACATATAAAAAGTTAGATCTGAATAAAAATCCAGAATCCCAACTTCCCAGACCTGTATCTCCCAAATAAAAACTCCAAATGCATCAAACTCACCTTTAATTGTATATAATTTAAAATAATCTATTTAATGGCAGTGGTTTTGCATTTGGCGGAGCTATGGTTAGAAAGTTGAATTTTGGGCCCTATTGTATATTTGTAAATATTAAAACATTCATTTTATTATTTATTCATTATTTTTTAAAATTTTATATTTTTATAATTTTGTAAATATTATTTATAATATACTTGTATATTAAAATAGGAATAAAAACTCAAATAAAACACAAAATAAAAATACTTGTATATATATAATACATACGTAAAATACATATATACATACCTGTATAATTTATACTTTTATTTTATTAAATGTATAAAATACCTCAGAAAAATACAATAAAAATATATTTAAGTGTATAAAAATATTTTATAAATTTATAAAATAATAAACAAAAGTAAATAAATTAAAAACACAAAATAAAATTTATATACATAGGTATGTATACCTATATAGCCAAAAAAGGTAACTTCTAAATTTATACCTCATAAAACTAATTAAAAATCACAAAAAAATAGTTTATAAAATAATAAATATTTTTTATTTAATAACCAAAAATTAATAAAATCATTTATTATTTTTAATAAATTTTACAAATCTTTTTTCCAAGGAATTTTCTGGTTAGTCCACGTGGACCAACCAGAAGACTCCGTTGGTTGACCTCGGTCAACTCTCTGACCGAGGTCTGAAGCCTGTTAGAAATGGGTTTTGTCCCATCTTCTTGGATTTTTCCAGGCCTTGTCTTTCACCCTTTGAGGTCGATGTCTTCACGGCTTTTGTTCACCATCAACCCATGAATCACGTCCAAGGATTTTTTCGGGCTTTGGATCACTGATCCGCCCGTTGCGCCTCGTTCAAGGAGCCCACTCGACCATTGTTCAAAATGACCCCGAAGTCTTCCATCTAGCTTTGAACACTCTTCTACCCGAATCTTGACCCTTGTTCGTCGTCCTCAGGACCGGAAGGGTGACAGCCTTCCTCCAGGACGTGTGCGGGGTCTAGGCGAGGGTCGAAGCGGCGCTCCAACTCCATCTCCGGCCAAGCGGTCGTGAGGTATAAATCTCGGGTATAGCTTGCCTTTGAGGTTCGTTTTTCCATTTTTCTTGCATCTTTAATCTCGCCTTCATCACAAAATTCATTTGTCATTCTCATTTCGATCCGCGCTCCACCAATCGTTATCCGCCACCCCCTCGCCGGAGGTTGCTCCGGCGAGCCTCCATCTCACCGCTCCACGCCGCCAATCCTTCGCCAATAAGCACTGGGTCCTACATTCCCTTTTTTGCTGCTGCTTTTTCTTGTCATTTGCAGGTCCCAAGAGAGGCAACCATGCCTCGTCTTTTTGCCCAAGAACAGTCCCAGGTCCGCCGGAGCATCCTCGCGCGGCTGTAGGCCATCCCATGGTCTTCGGCCCCATCTAAGGCACCTGGACGTCGGGGAGGAGCAGCAGGAGTCGAACAAGCCCTTCGGCCGTGGGTTTGGTGGACGGAGAAGAGCCCAACACCTAAACGAAACTCAGCGCGACCGAGTTCTTCTTTCGTTCTTCTAGCCACGTCCTAGGCCGTTGGATCAAGAACACTTCTCCCTTGGAACAGTCGCCATCAGATCGTGTGCGTGCCAGCGCCATTGATCTTCATCCGCATATTCTAATCAGGGCCATCCACGCACGAAGGGGTATCGTCTCCCCTGAGCTCGCTACGTGTATTAGTGGGAGGCGCCTCACCGTCTGATCTGCGCAGGTCTGGGAATTTTGCACACAGAACCCGGCCACTTTTGTGTATTTAATACGTAGTACTTAAACATTCATTGGCCGTTACTAAGTTTTGTAATATTTACTTTTAAGCCCCCCGCAATTTTGTTTATTACATTTCCGTCCTCCCCAGGCGCGTGCAACGCACGCGCGTGGGTGGGCGTTTTACAGCGACGCCCTTGCGGCTTTGGGTATTTATGATTGGCCCGTGAATTTAGTTAATTAGTTAAATATTTTGTGGAACATTTGCGTGCAAGCCCTTCAACTTTGCCACATTTACATAACTACCCCTGCATGCATGCATTTTCTTTATGCTTCTAGTATTTAATCCGTGCCTCTATAAGACTCAAAAAAATCCACAAAAATTTTCATAGGCTCCTGTTGCATCACTCTTTCACGCCAATATTTTTATTTTACATTTTACTGCATTTTAATATTTATAAAAATTCAAAAACACTTATTTTCAGCACTGTTTGCATTATAAAATACATAAAAAATATAAAAACACTTCAGAAAATTCCCAAAAAAATAGATTTTTCCTATTTTAGTGTCTTTTAACTCCAGTCCAAAAATCACTAAAAAATATAACTGAAAACTCCTAAAAATGAGAAAAGCCCAAAAACCTTCCTAAATATATTAAAAATCCATAACAAATCCTAAAAATACAATCTTTATCTCTGAATTTTCCTTGTTCTATTATATTTTACTGAAAATTAATTTGGAGAATTTTTGTTACTGTTTCCTATTTTATTTCTCCATTTTAGTTCCAGCCCTTTATTTGATTCATTGTTTTCTTGTATTTTTGACTTTAAAAATACCAAAAAATTTTAGAAAAATCTAGAAAAATCATAATAACATTAGAAAAATATAAAAGACCAAAAACATTTTATTTCCTAAATTTTACTTATTTTTAGTTATTTTTATAAATACATTATCCTTCCTTTTTCTTACTTTGTATATATCTTTATTTAAAGAAAAAGAAAATATAAAAAATATAAAATAAAAAAGAAAATATAAAACCAGCAAATTAAAAATCAAAATACAAAAATATAAAATTAAAAATATAAAAAATATAAAAATTAAAACCCACAAAAAATAGCATTGATAGACAAACATTCACTCTCACACACTTGTGCATTCACTTGCATCGTTCTACCTGTCTGCTCCATGTGTTCGACTTCTACACATACTTGCACCTATACACATCTTGTTGTAGAGTTATAATAAATTTTAACTCCACTATTGCTTGTCATTGTTTGATTTCTGTTGTGGGTTAATTGTTGTTTTAATCCGGATTTTGCGTGGTCGATTCAACGACTGAGTTCCGCCTTGTGTGGAACTTAAGACCATCGATTTTCGGGTTAAACAAATGGCACCGTTGGCAGGGAGCAACAACGCTTAGTTTGGGTCTTGTTTGTGATTGTGATTGATTGTCTATTCCGCTGCTTTTATTTTTTCTATTTTATTTTCTTTATTTTTGATATTGATTGTTGAGCTGTCTAACCACCTCTTCTGTTGACTTCGTACGAGGTACTGCTGATCGAGGGAGGCGCTCCACCCTAGGTGCCCGTGCACCCACGTGAAGCCGGCTCTAGCCAGCCTAGCACCGAGGAGATGAGGAGAGGAATTTTGTAGACCGAGCTCCATCTTTAGTTGCATCTTATTTTCTTGTATTTATTTTTGTAATTTGTAGTGAGAGAGAGACTCTTAATTTGTAATAATACAGGTACTCGAATTCTGGACATTCGGGCCTAATTTCCAGGTGTTTGTACACTTGGGGGCTCAACGCGGCTTTCTAACGTTTTTCCTTCGCATTTCTTTTATTTTGTTTTCCGATTTTGTTTTCTTTCTTTTGTGTGATTGAGCCCTTAGCAGTAGGATTGCTTGCGATAGACTAAGGCCAAACACTTAATATCTTGCATGTACCTATAGCTGCGTTTGGACTTAGTCAAACTTTAAACAGTCGCTTCACCATCTTCGAGCCGTCGCGTCGCAAGCCCACCCTGCCAAGCGCTGCTCCTGAACTCGATTTGTTGAGAGGAGGAGGGGTGAGCCTAGACCGGACTCTTGGATTGAAGGTCGGTGACCGAATTGTGGTTCTTCACGATAATAGCAATTTTTAAAACTTAGGGCGATCTCACCGGCTTTACATTTGCATATAGATAGTTTTCAATTATGGTGAGCATCCTCGCATGTAGAGTGCTGGAGGCAAGGTGAGCATTTACGCTTTAGCATTCATCATTGTTTGCCGCTTGCATTGCTTTTCCGACTCTCCCTCTGATTTTGCCATCCTAGGAGCTTAAAGGAATTGAATCCCCGATAGGATCGTGCATTCTCATTAAAAATCCAAAAAAGTGATAACCAATAAAATTGGGACTGCTGACATTACTCGACCCTAAAATCAATCAAAAAGAAAATTATTGTCTTGGGGTGAGTATTCCCCTCATTGTCTTCGTTTTACATTACTTGCGCACACACTAAGGTTAGTGCCCAAATCCCACTCAGCCCCCTAAGTGTTTGTGCAACTTTTGGACTTCTCACCTAACTCTAAAACAGACAAGATTAAAAGACCGCATTTTACGGTCTCTACCGAGTTGAGTAGGTGAATTGAGGATTTGTGTTCTTTTTATTTTTGTTTGTGATTGTTTTGTGTGTGTACTAGATCGCTTCTGCGCATTTGCGCCTTTTCTCCACTTCTCTTGACTTAACCGCCGTGCTCTCCCGATCGTATCCTTTTGTTTCGAGATGGCTGACTGGAGCGTATTTTGTCCGGATTTTGTGGATCCCTCGTTCACTCCAGCTGGTCCACCTCACTTTTTCCAGGAGGCCTTTGCTCCTGATTTTTGTACATATCCGACCAACCCACTATTTCAGGACTCAGACTTTGACCTTCACCAATCATTTCAACCACCGTCACCTTCACATTTCGACAACCCGCTCTTCCTTGAGTATCCCGATCCGAAATGTGATTTTTGTCCACACCCACCGCCTACATTCGATATACCCAATTCTGAGGTTTTTAAGTCACCTTTCATGATATCTACACTTGAGACCTTGAATCAGATGATGGAGCATATGAATTCGAGGATCACTGATCTTATTAGTTTACATAAGAACCAGAATGTCTCTCCATTCTTTGAGGATATGGATTCATGTGAGGACGACCACGAGAGCTTGCAATCGCCCAAAATACAAAAAAAATGAGAAAAATTTAAAAACACAAAAAGATTTCAGGAGACACATGATCAAGTCAGACTGTGAGGAGAGGTACCATTTGCCAGAACCTTTAACCACACAGCCTTTCACACCCGGTCCCACCTTTGACCCCGAGGATGCCGCTATACAGACTGCTCTTGGCATGCCTCGTGTATATGTTGATTCCGACCTTCTCCCTTGTACGGAAGAGGTCCAAAAATTCAAAAAATGTTGACTGAACCCGAAGTGGTGGCCACTATTCATGAGATCATTCGTGCCCCACTTCAGCAGGCCATGACCCGATTATCTGCTCCTCTTCCCAAGAAGATAAAGCAGAGGAGCAGATCTGAGCGTCATATTTTGACCATGGCCACTGCCCACGCCATCACACACCGTCCCATTCCTTGGAAAAAGAACACTGCCACACCTTTCATTAGCTGCACCATCTCTGACCATACTTGTGATCACACTCTCTTCAACGGAGATGCTTCGATTAGCATCATACCCTTCTCGCTGGTACAGTCTCTTCACTTAGGGCCTCTCAAAAAGACCAGGATGATCGTACAGTTTGCTGATGGATCAATAAAGAGGCCGAAGGGTATCCTTGAAAATGCCGTCATCTCGATTTAGGGCATGAGTTATACTGTTGACTTTGTCGTTTTGCCCATGGAGACCTCCACAGGGGAGCATTCTCCAATCATTCTGGGATGACCATTCCTCGCCTTTGCGAGGGTCGTTATTGATTACAGATCAGGAGAGATTCACTTCCGTCCTGATGACGAGAGCGAAGTGTCGATCACCGCACCTATTGCCGACCAGAGACCTGCACCTGATGCGACTTTACCTATCTTGGCTGACCTCGAGGACCATGACCTTGATGATACTATCAGAGAATTTTGCTGCTTATTGGATTCCACTGAGACCCGAGAATTCCTTCCTGTTGAGGAAGACTCGGAAAGCATGGACCTCGATGTTCCTTCCTCTGGGACATGGCGTTGTGTTGATGACATCCGCGGGATTTACACGATTGATACCATTGAGCAGAGGGCAAATGTAGAGACTAGATAGGACGGACATGTTTCGACTTCTTTCACTGATGAGTTCGCTCCTGTTCACATAGTCACTGATGAGCCAAAGGCCGAATTTGATTTAGTTGCTTTTATTCAAGAATTCATGCCTTTTGATGAGAAAGATGATCTGGTTGAGATTATAGAGGACAAACAGAGTTCGACTACTTCCACTAACAAGTTCATTCCTTTTGGTTTCGACCCGGATGACACCTCGCAGGACGACTCCGATTACACTTCTTCTGATACTGATGAGTTCGTCCCATTCCATTTCGATATCGACGAGACCCTCAAGGCTGGACCTAGAAGTACTTCTTCCACTCACTAGTATGTGCCTTCGCACCCTAGAGCCCCTGAGGATCTTCACTCTGTCGACCCTGATCGGATTCAATCCATAGTAGACCCCGATGTATCAGAGAATTTTGCTGCTTATTGGATTCCACTGAGACCCAAGAATTCCTTCCTGTTGAGGAAGACTCGGAAAGCATGGACCTCGATGTTCCTTCCTCCGGGACATGGCGTTGTGTTGATGACATCCGCGGGATTTACACGATTGATACCATTGAGCGGAGGGCAAATGTAGAGACTAGACAGGACGGACATGTTTCGACTTCTTTCACTAATGAGTTCGCTCCTGTTCACATAGTCACTGATGAGCCAAAGGCCGAATTTGATTTAGTTGCTTTTATTCAAGAATTCATGCCTTTTGATGAGAAAGATGATCTGGTTGAGATTATAGAGGACAAACAGAGTTCGACTACTTCCACTAACGAGTTCATTCCTTTTGGTTTCGACCCGGATGACACCTCGCAGGACGACTCCGATTACACTTCTTCCGATACTGATGAGTTCGTCCCATTCCATTTCGATATCGACGAGACCCTCAAGGCTGGACCTAGAAGTACTTCTTCCACTCACCAGTCTGTGCCTTCGCACCCTAGGGCCCCTGAGGATCTTCACTCTGTCGACCCTGATCGGATTCAATCCATAGTAGACCCCGATGTCGACCTGCACCATACAAGATCCATTCCTCAACGGTCCCGCAAGAAGGTTCGCTTTCTACCTTCTTGATCATGTGTACATTCATCTCTGTTGTATATTCTCTTTTGTGTACCTCGGTTCTCCCTATTGTATTGCTCATCCACCCATTCTCGCGTTTGCCTTGCTTAGGACGTACTTTGTCCTAAGTATCGGGGGGTGGACGAGCCGAATGTTCATCCGTCGTTCCGTTTCATTACTCCTGTTGTTGCCTATACTTAGGGCTTCTTTTACCCTAAGTATAGAGGGAGTGGTGTGTACATCCTCACGGTATCTTCTTCCATCTTCTGATCTCTTTTTCTTCTTTTCTTCGTTTCCTTTTCTATCTTCTTTTTGTATCAAAAGGTGTTGCCCTTTGTAGACAGTCTTCTATACTTAGGACGTACTTTGTCCTAAGTATAGGGGGGTGTGCACCCTGAGTTTTCATTTATCTCGTTCCTCTCCATTGTCTCCTCTTCTTGTCTATACTTAGGGATATCTTACCCAAAGTATAGGGGGAGACAATCTGAGTACGATCTGTTCATTCCCACCCTTGACCCTCCCTGCTTTGTGTAGAGTCTGCTATACTTAGGATTATTTGATCCTAAGTATAGGGGGGATGGTCAACTTCTCATTGGTTCATTTATTTATTCTTTAGACTCTCATATACTTAGTACGGGTTATGTCTTTTCTTTTCTCTCCGATCTATGAGGACATAACTCAATCTAAGTATAAGGGGGTCGTACATACTACGTATATACTTTAGCCATAACTCGTACTTTCATATTTTATTTATAATATGGCTAATAATTATTTAAAATCTGTAATAAAAAGATGTTACCATTCCTCAAATTCTTTTTATATGTACTGATTAATAAATCGGGTGAAAATGTTTTTTGCAAAATGTTTGAAAAATAGTTATAAAATCTTTGTGAAAAATATTTTGAAAACTATTTTGAAAACGTTTTGTTACATGTTTTCAATCTTTGTAAAAATGTGTGGCTTGTAAAATTTATTTTCTTTGTATGAAATAAAATGTTTGAAAAATGATTTGCAAATGGTTTGAAAAATAGTTGCAAAAATATTTCGAAAAATATATATATATATATATACTGTTTGGAAAACCTTTGCAAAATGATTTTCAAATGTGTGTACATGTTTGTAAAAATTATTTTAAACTATAGTTTTCAAAATTATTTGAAAAACCTGTGTCAAATAAGTTTGAGGAATATATACATCACGCCTAAAATTCTTTAGTATATATATAAAATTGATCACTTACCCTTGTAAATTCTTAAAATCCACTTCTTGTAAATATAAGAAGCACTCCCGTGTAAATATTTTAAGCTAGCTTTTAGCCAAAAACTTTTTGTTTTCAAAAATCCCAAAAACATTTGCAAAATTAAAATCCAAAAACATCTGAAAAAAATCTTTTTGAAAAATACAAAAAAATGCATAAGCATCATCATCATCTTTTCAAAAATCCATAAAAAGTTCAAAATCTTGAAAAACACATCACAAAAACATTTTCTGCATTCTGCATAGCATTTGCATAGCATGCGCATTTTTCGGATTGAGTTTGATAGTTGAACAAGTCTAAATAAAATCCGGAGATTGGAGCTTGATTGGACCTTAAAATCTACCTAACTAACATGAACCTTATAGGAGCTAGAATTGAGGTACTTCATGTCTGGTTGACTTAATTCTTTGAGGATCACGGGACATGGTTCAATGGATTCTTGACTGCCTAAGTAGAGTATTTTGGAGTACACACACGACTCTTGTTGATAATGACCTAACTTGGACACCTACACCTTTCACATGGCTCAACTCAGTTGGGGTGGTGAGGGGATTGGATTTGCCGGTATGAGACGCACACAAGTGGAAACACTTGTCCTCCTCTAGGGAGGGAAGTGCACCCCAACCCGTCCAGTAATGAGGAAGTCTAAAGATAGGAGACTGTGGGTTGCAATAAAGCTTCAAAAGAGGGATAGTCTACTGGCTCAAGAGGAAAAACTCCCTATGTAAATGCTGCTGTGAATAGTATTTCAAAAAAAATAAAGACAGGCTTGTACAAAAATAAAATGCCTGCAAAAGTATGTACATTTGTTGTAAAGTCAATAAGCAAGCTTGAGTTCCAAAGTCAAATATGTGAGCATGCAGTTGGATGACTTGACTACACTTGTCTTGCATCCTAGGATAGGTAGCTACATTGGCTACCGTCCATTCTTCTCTTCACCTCCTCTTCTTGAGCTGGTTGCCACTTGAACTTAGAAGGGAATACCCTGCTCCTTGAGGAAGGAGTTATTGGATTGGAGAATCATTGGGTTATCATGCTGGAGAAGTCAGTCTCTTTGTCATTCTAGTTGGGGAGAGACACCATCACTTACATTGTACAAGTCAGATTCATAGTCGTAAGGGTTTGCGTATGAGTTGAGATATTTCTGACCTGGCTATTGAGGAGACTTAGCAGAGTGGTGGGATTCTCGAAGACTGTTGGATTTCAAATCCGATTCTCATTAAGGTTCCGCCCACACTAAAATTCCAAAGGTCTGACTTAAGCTCCAAACTTTGATTTTGTGAAGACAAGTTTGATAATTAAACTAAATCCACTTTCTTCTTTTTCTTTTCTTTGTTTTTTTTTCTGGACTTATTGCATAAGTGTTTGCTAGGGACTAGCAAAGGCAAGTATAGGGGGATGATGAATCTACGTTTCATCATCTTTATTCTATCATTTTGGCCTTAAAAACCCTAGTAAATGCGTGTAAATATGCTTAATTTAGGCATTTTAGCATTCATGCATAATTGTGTAAATATTGTATAAAATGCGGTTTTAATGCCAAAATTATAGAATAAAGAAAAGAAAAGAAAAAGAATAAAATATTGTAAATATTTTATGACCCGAAACCCCGAGACCTAGGCATCTCGATGACTAGGTCGACAAGGAATAAAGTAGGGGGAGATAAGGGCCAGAATACAATAAAAATTCCTTTTATTCCATTCATTCTTTATTCATTTTGGGACCTATTTTTGGTTCCACTTTTTATACCTCAAATAAAGAAACTTTGAATATAAAAGTTGCAGCTAATCTCATATAGAAAAATACAAAATTAATTTCACTCAAAAATAATATACAGATAAAAAGTTATGGTCTGAATAAAAATCCATAATCCCAACTTCCCAGACCTGTATCTCCCAAACAAAAACTCCAAATGCATCAAACTCACCTTTAATTGTATATAATTTAAAATAAGCTATTTAATGACAGTGGTTTCGCATTTGGCGGAGCTATGGTTTGAAAGTTGAGTTTTGGACCCCTATTGTATATTTGTACATATTAAAATATTCATTTTATTAATTATTCATTATTTTTATAATTTTATTTTTTTAAAATTTTGTAAATATTATTTATAATATACTTGTATATTAAAACAGGAATAAAATCTCAAATAAAACACAAAAAATACTTGTATATATAATACATAGGTAAAATACCTATATACATACCTGTATAATTTATACTTTTATTTTATTAAATTTATAAAATACCTCAGAAAAATGCAATAAAAATATATTTAAGTGTATAAAATTATTTTCTAAATTTTTAAAATAATAAACAAAAATAAATAAATTAAAAACACAAAAACAATTTATATACATAGGTATGTATACCTATATAGCCTAAAAAGGTAACTTGTAAATTTATACCTCATAAAAATAATTAAAAATCAAAATAAAATAGTTTATAAAATAATAAATATTATTTATTTAATAACTAAAAATTAATAAAATCGTTTATTATTTTTAATAGATTTTACAAATCTTTTTTCCAAGGAATTTTCTGGTTGGTCCACATGAACCAACCAGAAGACTCCGTTGGTTGACCTCGGTCAACTCTCTGACCGAGGTCTGAAGCCTGTCAGAAGTGGGTTTTCTCCCATCTTCTTGGATTTTTCTAGGCCTTGTCTTTCACCCTTTGAGGTTGATGTCTTCAAGACTTTTGTTCACCATCAACCCATGAATCATGCCCAAGGATTTTTTCGGGCTTTGGATCACTGATCCGCCCGTTGTGCCTCATTCAAGGAGCCCACACGACCATTGTTCAAAATGACCCCCAAGTCTTCCATCTAGCTTTGAACCCTCTTCTACCCGAATCTTGACCCTTGTTCGCCGTCCTCAGGACCAGAAGGGTGACAACCTTCCTCTAGGACGTGCGCAGGGCCCAGGCGAGGGCCGAAGCGGCGCTCCAACTCCATCTCTGGCCAAGTGGTCGTGAGGTATAAATCTCGGGTATAGCTTGCCTTTGAGGTTCATTTTTCCATTTTTCTTGCATCTTTAATTTCGCCTTCACCTTAGAATTCATTTGCCATTCTCATTTCGATCCGCGCTCCACCAATCGTTATCCGCCACCCCCTCGTCGGGTTGCTCCGGCGAGCCTCCATCTCACCACTTCACGCCGCCAATCCTTCGCCAATAAGCACTGGGTCCTGCATTCCCTTTTTTGATGCTGCTTTTTCTTTTCATTTGCAGATCCCAAGAGAGGCAACTGTGCCTCTTCTTTTTGCTCAAGAACAATCCCAGGTCCGCCGGAGCGTCCTCGCGCGGTTGTAGGCCATCCCATGGTCTTCGGCCCCATCTAAGGCACCTGGACGTCGGGGAGGAGCAGCAGGAGTCGAACAAGCCCTTCGGCCGTGGGTTTGGTGGACGGAGGAGTGCCCAACACCTAAACGAAACTCGGCGCCGCCGAGTTCTTCTTTCGTTCTTCCAGCCACGTCCTAGGCCGTTGGATCAAGAACACTTCTCCCTTGGAACAGTCACCGTCAGATCGTGTGCGTGCCAGCGCCGTTGATCTCCATCTGCATCTTCTAATCAGGGCCATCCACACACGAAGGGGTATCGTCTCCCCTGAGCTCGCCACGTGTATTAGTAGGAGGCGCCTCACCGTCTGATCTGCGCAGGTCTGGGAATTTTGTATACAAAACCCATCCTCTTTTTTGTATTTAATACGTAGTACTGAAACATTCATTGGCCGTTACTAAGTTTTGTAATATTTACTTGTAAGCCCCCCATAATTTTGTTTATTACATTTCCGTCCTCCCCAGGCGCGTGCAACGCACGCGCGTGGGTGGACTTTTTACAGCGACGCCCTTGCGGCTTTGGGTATTTATGATTGGCCCGTGAAATTAGTTAATTAGTTAAATATTTTGTGGAACATTTGCGTGCAAGCCCTTCAACTTTGCCACATTTACATAACTACCCCTGCATGCATGCATTTTCTTTATGATTCTAGTATTTAATCTGTGCCTCTATAAGACTCAAAAAAATCCACAAAAATTTTTATAGGCTCCTGTTGCATCACTCTTTCACGCAACATTTATATTTTGCATTTTATTGCATTTTAATATTTATAAAAATTCAAAAACACTTATTTTCAACACTGTTTGCATTATAAAATACATAAAAAATATAAAAACACTTCAGAAAATTCCCAAAAAATAGATTTTTCCTATTTTAGTGTCTTTTAACTCCAGTCCAAAAATCACTAACAAATATAAAAGAAAACTCCTAAAAATTAGAAAAGCCCAAAAACCTTCCTAAAAATATTAAAAATCCATAAAAATCCTAAAAGTACAATCTTTATCTCTGAATTTTCCTTGTTCTATTATCCTTTACTGAAAATTAATTTGGAGAATTTTTGTTACTGTTTCCTGTTTTATTTCTCCATTTTATTCCAACCCTTTATTTGATTCACTGTTTTCTTGTATTTTTGACTTTAAAAATACAAAAAAATTAAGAAAAATCTAGAAAATTCACAAAAACATTAGAAAAATATAAAAAGACCAAAAACATTTTATTTCCTGAATTTTACTTATTTTTTAGTTATTTTTATAAATACATTATCCTTCCTTTTTCTTACTTTGTATATATCTTTATTTAAAGAAAAAGAAAATATAAAAAAATATAAAATAAAAAAGAAAATATAAAATCAACAAATTAAAAATCAATATACAAAAATATAAAATTAAAAATTAAAAAAATATAAAAATTAAAACCCATAAAAAAATAACATAAATAGACAAACATTCACACTCACACACTTGTGCATTCACTTGCACCGTTCTACCTGTCTGCTCCCTGTGTTCGACCTCTACACATACTTGCAACTATACACATCTTGTTGTAGAGTTATAATAAATTTTAACTCCACTATTGCTTGTCATTGTTTGATTTCTGTTGTGGGTTAATTGTTGTTTTAATCCGGATTTTGCGTGGTCGATTCAGCGACTGAGTTCCCGCCTTGTGTGGAACTTAAGACCATCAATTTTCGGGTTAAACATCCATATACAACATTTGTAAATGAAGTCTACTTTAGATTTTATTGCTAACATCCATCTTTCCATGTCATGATCCTCAGGAGCTTCATCACATGAAGTTCAATCATTGTCAGATTTCTCTAACACATGGAAACCATTCTCAAACTAATTTGAATAGGTTTTAGTGTTTCATCTTTAATTGTCCTTTTAGTTTTCGATTTCAGGAGCCTCATTATCGACTAAATGAGTTCCTTCACTTTATTTCCATCTTGATTCTCAAGAGAGTCATCCTCTAAGAATCAAATTCTTAGAGATGATATTTTTAAGAATCTCAAGGTCATAAAGTAGGTATCCAATACCGTCCTTTATTTTCCTAAGAAATAGCACTCTCTGGTGCTAGATTCCAGTTTACTAGCAAGCAACCTTATTAAGGATATATATTGTAGTCTCTACTACATATATACCTTGGAAATTAAGTGGTAATTATGCTAATATTCATCATTGAGCAAATCCTGTCATACATGATCCAATTGTATCTCCCTACAACTCTATTGAGTTTAGGTGTAGGAGGATTGAGATAGGAATTATATTCCTTTCTTCATAAGGTATACCTTGAATTCATCTAATAGGTACTGACTACCTAGGTTAGATCAAATTCATTTCATCTTCCTTCAAACTTTGATTCTAGCCCAAAATTATGAAATCTTTGAACATTTCAAAGGATTCTAAGGTGAAGGCAAGAAAACTCATATCACAAATAAGCATCAATGGATATCACATATCATTAATGTTTATCATGATATATATGATCCACATACATCAATATCTATGAGATATTGAATACCTTGACATCTTAATCCATTCTCAGAGAAGGGTTCTTTGGACATTATTACTTTGAATACAATATTCACAAGTATGTAAGATTTAAAATTTTACACATTCTAAAGTTTTATCTCTTACTAGTCCATTGATCTCATCAATAGACAAATATCCAAGGCTTGATGCCAGATCGTTGTCAAATAATCTTCATTCTCCTATTGATCTTTTAAGGTTTATTTTCAGTATTAGAAATGTTAATGAACCATTCATTAATTTTCTAATTTAGTAGAGTATTTGAGATTACTATCTAAAATATATCCATCATAACTCTTTATGATGGGATTACAGAATTCATGTTTATTTCCAACATTTAGAAACAAACAATGAGTGTATTCTGATATCTAGGTCATAGAGACATTCTCTAAGACTAAGGGCTCTCCCACTGAAATTAGGAAGTCTATTTATCCAATAGAGGTTCTTGCAACAATTGCATTAACATCCATGTGAATGACTATTGAACCTTGAGATCAAATTTTCTATTCTTCTAAAACATAAGAAAACAATTGCAAATGTTATTAGAAGAATGAGATACAATTATTAGACTTTCATCTTATCAAATAAGAAAGTCAATTTTAATGATTAAATGTAGATGTAGATTATTTCGATGCACTATCCGGGTCCTTCTCTAAGGATCCTAGATAGACCAGATAGTCAGACTATCAATACATCAGCTTATTGTAGTATTGGCATTCATCCAACTATTTGGATGTCATATGGAAGTCACAGAAGTACAATCAACTCTTTTGACTTTCCTTCTTACTTGGGTCCAACCCATGCTTCCACTGCGCTCCCTTTATCTATAAACAACCATTGCTTAAGACGAAGGATCTCTTATGTTGAATTCAAAAGATTTCAATATAAGAATATTTCAACATTTATACATGCTTCATTCAATTCATACAATATAAATATTATGAAGCTTCATGAATGACCAAAGTATAGACAGTAGAATGATGACACTCATCGTATCTACATCTATCTAAACTCTTAAAACATTTGTTCGGGTAGGTACTCAAATATTTTGAGTACATCATCTCTTATAGAGCCACCATTCTGCATGAAGCAGAGAACCATGCCATTCGTGATTAAATGTCGAGAACATATATGTATGCCAGAATATCTTCTTAGATTTTTATAAGGATTATTTGAAAATTACGATCATCATTGATATGTCACTTCCAAAGTACACTTAATGAGAGATCAAGATTATAGAGACATACAAACCCTACGGTTGTAGTCCTATTATCTATTTAATTGTCATTCCTCATTATTATGAGGAAGACTTGCACATTGCAACCACATACATTATGTGTCCAATTGCAAGTACAATATATTGATCATGGATCCAATCCATGACATTTTACTGGTTATTATTGAGTATAGTATTGAGGGATTTAATGAAGGATTATCTAAAATAAGAAATTTGTATAAACATATGTAAATATATATATTTACTTTGATTTAGGAATTTTTATATCAAAGTTGTCTTGCCTTGTCAATACTGAAAGTTCATTCCCTTTATCACTTTCAATGTAAGAGATATACTTACCATTATATCTCAGCAAGATCTGGGATCTCCTTCCGTATCTTTGTTACATCCCAATAATATGAGAACCTATAACTCCGATAAAAAAGAAGCGGAAACACATTCCGCCTTGCAAGTCCAACTTGCACTCCCAATTTGGTCTTTAACACCCAGGTCCACCACCCCTAAGGCGATGTTGACTCGTCATTAATTGAACCAACCGTCAATAGGAATAGTACTTGCTATGCGCAATCCAATATCCCCACAATAATATGAGGACCCGATATTGGGGTCACTACTCATATGACCTTACTCTTTCGAGAAGCAAAGAGCCCGATCCAGATGCGCTTGCATACAGGAGCTGTCACTTCGGACAAGCGTCTCCTACATACAATCCCTGGTGACGGAACCCTTCACCTTGATGGGAAACCATGGATGTCACTTATGTGATCCTCCATATCATATTCAAATTCTAATTAATTATCATATATCTTATTCACATAATTAATTCTTCCAAGGGAAATAACAACTCTATTAATAATAGAGTGTTTTAGTTTTAATTGGATTCGAATTAATCTAATCATATTAAATTAATGATCCAATTAATATCCAACAAACATTCTTTTATTGTTACTTTAAATATGATATTATCTCAAATACGTATTATTTCGAATTTTAATAATTAGAAAATACACCGTGATCACTCATGCATTATCGAGTCCCTACCCGCTGTCATGGCCAGTACCGACGGGAGTGGGACAAACCGCACACGGTGCAACCTGCTACCCCAACGCTCCCCGACTAGACACCATATCCACCTCGAGAAAAGATTATACCAAATTGATCATTGTGTACTTGAGATTATAATCGGTCTTTCAACCGAAGTTATACAATATATAATAATAATCAAAACATTTTTTATTAACATTATAATGAGATTTGCTAAACAAAACTCAAATCCTATTCGAACAACATTGTTTGTTGGAAAGTGGATTGTATAACCAATTGTGATCTAGGTCATATCTAATCAATTATTGGTTAAGACAATGTCATTTAAGGAAATAATTATCATCAAATATTTCACAAATATTTATCTATAATTATTTCAGGAAATTAAATCATTTAATTTCACTAATTAATTAAATGACAATCACAAGGTTCTTGATTAAGAAAGTAATTTCCAACAGTGACCCTCACTAAAATTAACATATCTCAATCAATTTAAATCGAAATTAAGCAAAGTAAGTTTCCAAAGTTTGCGAATTTGATTTACAACAGAACCTAAGCGATTTTCATGCATTTATTGGCGTTTCAAATCGGTAATTAACTCTTTAATTACGTTAAGTTTCGCAGTCCCCGAAATAATGGATACATGTTCACTAATTTGATTATAACTTGGGCAAACGGATTCGAAATCACGCAAAATCAGATCCTACAATTTCCTTATTTAATGGGGGAAAAAATACTAATTTTATTTTTGTGTTTAAACAATTTAAATAGGGCCGAAAATAATCACAAAATAGAGATGCGAAAATGAAATGCGATAAAACTTTCGCAACCCTAACGAACCCAAGTCGGCTTAGGTTTATGGATCGTATCCGAAACCTTCGACCTATGGCTCTGATAACACTTGAAGGATATGATTAGATCCTTAAGTGCATTACGGAAGCGTGAGGATCGCATCGTATGAGATCGGGAGCGACTAGTCATATTAGTCGCTCGATGCTGCAGAAATAAAAATTTTTCATGTGACGAAACCACATGATCCAATAATATTTCTCGGATCATTTTGTCTAAACCACAAACAAGTAATAGGATTACCTCTTGAAGCGTGGTTGCGATCGAGTCTCTAAATGAAGAGACCTCCTATCTCAAATCCAATCCGACGGAGGAGATACTTGCGAGCGTGTTGATGAAATACGTGATCCTCGCAATCCATGTTGATGATCCAAGCGGCGAATCTCCTGATCTCGACACATGAGATCCAATATATTCTTCATGAGCGAGGTGCACCAAAGGAGATAGAGATTCACAAGAAATCGAACCGACAACATAACGACGACGCTGCGGCGATGGAGACTCTCTCTAGGGCATCCATGGTGGATGACCATGAGAGAGGAAGAGAGAGGGCGTGTATAGAGATTGAGAGAGAGAGAGAGCCTTGTGTTTCTCATTAGCATTTGAAGAGCAAGGGGTGCCCTTCTGTTTATAATATTTTGGTTTCCATGGATCTCAATCCATGGGCAACACAAATCCAATGGCTCACATTGATTTGTGTTTCTTTTAATGGTCAAGATTTTTTTTGGTAAAAAACCAACAACAATTAATTTAATTTAGATTGAATATAAATTGATAAATCAAAATGATTTAATCTCAAATTAAATCTATCAAGCATACATGGAGATATTTGGATGGAGATTTCATGCAATCTTGGAAATCTCATGCAATCTTGTGAGATTGCATTATTCATTGGAAATCTCCATGATTTTACAACAACACTTGTTGTAAATAATTCAACAACAACAATTCATAATTATTTTATGAATAATGCAATCTTGCCATTGGAAAATTGTGAATCACATTCACAACCCAAAATAAAATGTAAATTACATTTTCAATATAATGTCCAATGTGAATCCAATTCACATCAATATTTAATTAACAAATGTAAATTACAAAAAAATCTCTCTTATGTATTATAAATCACATTTACAATATATATGATTAATATGGATAGTGCTATCCACATTATTCATATCTATGATAATTAAATCACATTTAATCATCTTTGATCTCTATTCTCATGTGCCAAAATAATATGAATCGCATTCACATTATTCATATCTTTGATAATTAATTCATATTTAATTATCTTAAATAACTCTCTTTATAATATGAATCAAATTCATATTACTAATGATAATTAAAGCACATTTAATTATCAATTTTCTCAATGCTCGTATATATAATATCAACAATGAAATTATCCTGAACTCTTTCAAGGATAACGCGCTTTCTCTGTGTATACTTGGAGATAAGGACAGGGAGATTGTATTGTTCCACGTATAGTAACTTGGATATTGAGATCACATCTCAAATCCAGATCTCGGACCTCCTATAGATGCTTGATTAAATAAAGACCACAAATCTAATCTTTTCATTGCATCTGAATCACATTCAGATCAATGTCCAATATTTGGACTAAGATCAGATTACTTCTCTACTGAGAGGAGTCACTAAAATCCAGACCCGTTTCATCACTCCCTAGGAATAGAAGCGTCATGGTTATACAACTATTTATGATCACATCACCCTCAGGTATTCCTAATACATGTACAACTGTATACTGGAAGACCCAGAATAATCCCGAAGTATAAGATCAATTTAACACTGTCTACTTCAGGGTTTTATCATTAAGTTTCTCATTCGATCATTGGGAGTTGGTATCGATCATATACTTTCCAAAAGCATATATCATACCCAGGTGTTGATCATATACTTTCCAAAAGTATATATCAAACCTTACAAATTCAGTCAAGCTTCCAAAGCGAGATGACTGCGTGCATAATTTGATTCTTCCCAATATCTCATGAGTGAGCTCAAGTTTTCCGGTTCAGTAAATGAACCTATATGATCCCTTTGAGAGATCGTATTACTCATATGCCCTTGTATGCATACCGGCGCACCGGTGTATAGACCTTGGTTAGGTCATCAACTTATTGGTCTGCCAAATGTACATACTCAGACATATAGTAACACATCTATCTCCAGTCAGTGGATGTGCGCCTATATCATGACAACATACGACATAGGACTTTGGTTATATCAATCTCGTTAAGTCAACTCTTTGACCTAACTAATCTGACACCTTCGAATCTCTATTCCCATGCAGAGGACCTGCATCAAGAGGCCGATCAGATATCAGCCAAGTAAGAAAGGATTGCCATCTCCTACTCAGGCTGGAGATCCTCTCTTGATAATCATTTGACGGTACTTGATGAGTCCTCAATCTAACTCTTTAGAAATTCATCCAAGCACCAGCCTCTATGATTCAGTAATTGAATCAATAGCTATATGATCATTATGACGGTCGTGCTACATATCCCTAATTGTACTAAGGGACCTATTATGCAAATTAGTTATTCTTCATTTCAGATCAGGGAATGATATTCGCAATAACATTTATTGCGTAATGGCTCACCGTGGGCTCGCATGCCCAACACATATGTCTTAAGATCGTATAAGAAACACTTTTCTATGGTGAGAGCAGCGGGAAATGGAACAGTGGGGAGAGTCACTACATGTTCGTTCTCAATTGACTTGATGTTGGTGCATTCATGTGTCGGGTTGATTTGATCAATGTGGTCAGAGGAGATCTTGGCTGACTCGGGATGCACCCATGCACAAGTCCTAGAATCATAATCGGAGTCATTTCCCATTGTGAGAGAAGCAGGAAACGGAACAGGGGGAACAATCTTTAAACTAATAATCTCCTCAAAAACCGCTATCTTAGGTGTAGCTACGGGGTAGGGTTCTTCTACCACTTGATGGTCACGACTGTCGAGGGCTTCGTGGGTTGCCTCAAAAAATCTTGGTTCCTCAAAGATTCGTTGATATCGAAGTGCTTCCAATGCTGTAAAATTGATTTCCCAAGTCTCACACTCAATAATTGCCTTAGCCAATGCTAATAATGGCTTTTTGAGATTTATCGGAGACTGGGTGAATTCTCCTTGATGCTCAATATCAATGATCGTGAAGTCCACTTTGAGCGGAGCACCTTGGAATGTAATGATGACAGAAATGGTTCCTCTCGACCGTTTTATCAATCTATCAACTAGTTGAACGATCTCTCGTATCTTCCTGATAGGTCAGGGTTTGAGCTCATTGAATACAGAGGTTTGGAGGATACTAATTGGTGAGTTGTCATCAATTCGAGCATGGGTAAATATGGTGTCTTTGATTCCACAGTCAAATCTGGGCAACCACATTTCTATGCGGCTCTTGGTTTTTCTCCTCAACACCAAGGAGGCGGCCATTGACAAAGTATGTCTTTCCGTCTTTGTTCTTGTCCTGCCTGACTTTTTCATCATTAATTTGTCCATTACAAATCCTTTAAGGTTGGGTAAGTGTTCAATGGCCTGTATAAAGGGAAGTTCAAAAATCAATCGTTTCTCCAGTGTTTCCCGTAAAGTAGGATCCAAATTCTTTATATCTTCTTCAGTTTTAATTTTTATATATTTTTTGAGATTTTCGAATTTTTTGGTTGTTTTTTAATATTTCATTTTTTGGTATTTTCTTTGTGGTGTGTGGATGTGGTGTTTTCCATAGAAGATGAGGAGCTTAGATATGTTGAATCAGATTCATAGTGATCCCTAGGGGAATAATATGAAGAGGTGTCGCTGTCAGGATCATCCCTAGGGTGATAATAATCTCTAGGTTTCTGAATATCCTCAGAATTTTCAACATGAGATCCAATCTTTTCCTCATTTATTCTTATATCCGAGCTACCAGAGAGTGAAATTAGTCGGTCGGCAAACTTTCTAAATCTATCCTCCATTAAATCAAATCTCTTATTTATCCTCAAAATATCATCCTCCAAAATCTTTTCATGACCAATCATGGGAGAAGTCGGTGTGTGTTCTTGTTTTTGAATTTTAGATCCGGTCATTTCATCTTCCATTTTCCTGTATGAGCTGGGAGAAGAGTCTCTTGGAATATCCAATATATGATCGTTATATTCTGAAAATTTCTCCTCAAATATTATGTAAGGAGGTTGCTCAGTGGAAGGATTTTGCGGGAATTTGTAGGTCTCATACTCAGCATATCGTGACTCAAGCATGTAATGCTGGTTTGAGTAGAGTCTACTTCCATGGTCATGTTTGATCGTATCCTCAAATAATGGAGTCATACAGGATTCATATGTGTCGATATCATCCGTTTCTTCCTCTGTATGTGTGATGAAACCTGATTTCATCATCGCAATTCTCCATTTTTAACCCCCTTTCTTAATTTTGTGTCAATAAAAACCAGATAAAATCCTGTGTTCATCAGAGTCTTGAATAAATTAAAAATCACAAAAAAATCACAAAATTAAAATCCGGGGTATTTTTAGCCTTAAAAATACCCCTAAAAATATTTTGTGTCTTCAGTTGACCTCGTTTCCATTTTTGGTCAACATGAAACTTGTAGATCTCATCGAGATCTACAACTTTCATGTTTTGAGTTTTCTCAAGTTCGGCCATTTGATCCATCATATTTCAATTTTTGTTTCCTAATAATCTGATTGAGCCACGTGGCCCTTTCTGGATGAGCCACGTGAACATTTACAGGGAAGGCCTCGTTCTTAACTTTTATTACATTTTAGTCCCTCTCAGGGACCTGTTTGTATTTATCTTTTCATGTTTTCCTACGTTTATGCCCTTGACTCCTTTCATGTATATCTTGAGCACCGTATCTCCGTTTTAGTTGATTTCAGTTCCATTTCGAAGCTTGATGATCTTTCTAATGGCATGCTCAATTTTTATTTTGAATACTATAATTTTGATGTATTATTTTAGTCGCCATGTGTCTCTTAGTGCTTTAACTTATGCCTTGTTTAAGATAACCATCAAGTTTGTCATTTGAAACTAAATCAGAAATTGACTCATGTAAACTTGCTCACCATATTTATTCTGATCTAGGGCATATTACTTGTGTTGCATTGCATTGCATTTATTTGCATGATTAATAAAATAAAAAAATGCATGTTTGTGGCATTGTCTTGTCTTCACCCTTTAGCATTGTTTGACCTATGTTCTTTAACTCAACACTTAATATTTAGATAAAAATCTGAATAATCACAAGAGAGGCTTGTGTCCCTGAGTTCGACCTTGGTTTCTTGCCAAGTAAAATAAAGTAGGACCATCTGATTTCCTTGACACATCCAATTAGATGGTTTTTGATGAACCCAATTCGGCCCGACTGCAATGACATCTTAAGTGTTAATTTCAAGATATTAAAGGGCCGAATTTGTGGTTCGTCAAATGGCGCCGTTGCCGGGGACACAGCTCATTTCTTATATTATTTAGAATTTTATTTAGGTATTTTTACCCGAAAGACCCTATAATCTTTGTCAATTACCTCTATGACCTTTGAAACAACCTAATTCTCCCCTCGACCCTGTAAACTTGCTCCGTCTTACCCCGTAAACCCTGCCGTCAATTTTAACTTTATTTGAGTCAATTGCTTGGGTTAATCTAACCAATGGAAAGCCAACCGTCCAAAAGTCATCCTCTCCACCTTCCTCTCCAAGCACACGATGGAACCGGCCTTTCCGGAGATGTCGTCATACCCACGGGAGACGAGGCAGTAGGAGAATCGACGGAGGTGGAGCTACAGTCCGTCGATGAAGTTCATATGCCCTGATAGTGTGACCTTGCTGGAATTAAACACAGGGCACAAGAAGCTGCCGGAATCATTGTAGAAGAGTCGATCAACCTCGCATCCAAAAGTGCAGCTGCCGGTGATGTACCTCTTCCCAATCCTATGTATGCAATCTAAGCAACTTAGATAGGTCTGGATCACATCTTGCAAGCATTGGTAACACTCCACCGTTGTTATGTCCCTCGTGCACTACACCTGCCCGTATAACTTGGGATACTCCTTGCTCTCGTATACCATCTCCACTGTTGTGATATTAGCGAGATTGCTTAATAGCATCACCATGGAGAGGTTGAAGCGGTCGAACTCAGAGTCACTGATAGACTTGACGTTGTAGAGGATCCCATATACTTCGCTGTCCAGGAAGGAGTAGATCAGCTTGTTGGAGTAGCGGAGGTAGCAGGTGCTGAGCCAGATGTTGACGACCTTGCGGTAGGGGCATAACTGCAGGCCGTCGACAATAGTGGAGAGGAGGGAGTCACGACAGTCGGATGGGGAGACGCTGCCTATACAGAGGGCGAGGTTGTAGATGTGGTTGCTTCCGAAGCCGAAGGAGGTGTTGGAGAAGCCGATGAGGTGGGTGTTGGATAAGAGGTGGTGAGGAGGCGGTTGAAGTTGGCCTGGTAGGTGCTGTTGGCCGTGTAGTTGCTGTCGCCGTACAACACCACCAATATGGTTTCTCGACCGTTGAGGAGCGGAGGAGGAGGGACGTGAAGAGTTGAGCTGCCGTCAGTTCGACCATCCTCCAATCGGAGGTCAGGGACGTTTGATATAGGAGAGGCAACCATGGGTGGCCACTGGGTGGAGCCGGAGGGACTCGCGAGCGCAAGCCTTCACGTAGCAGAGGTTCGGGAAGTCAGTTTCCTGCACAAGTTGATTTGCTGACCCCGACCCTGAGCTTCCTGGCGGTGGAAGAGCAGGTGGGCAACTAGATAGGACTGGACAGCGGAGGGCGGGGAGCGCGAGGGGCAGAGGGCGGGAGGGAGAGGGGTGGAGGGCAGGAGGGTGGGGAGAGCGAGGGGCTGGGAATGGGAGATGAGGGGGAGTGGCACCCAATGTAAATTTGATAATCAAAATGGGTATAATGTAAAAGAATATAACGGAATCTGGTTAGTTTTAATGGGTAAATGGATGGGGGTTAACCACATGGTCTGTAGGGTAAGTGTTAGCAAGTTTACGGGGTCGAGGGAGGAATATCGATGTTTCAAAGGTCGTAGAGGTAATTTAAAAAGATTATAGGGTCTGTCGGGTAAAAATCCCTTTTATTTATTTAAATTAAGTGTTTCATTTTTATAGGTCAACTTGTTCATTTATGTTGCATTACAAAATTTTCTTTTTTTATTTGATCTCTAACCTTTGTTTCTGTGACAGGGCCCTTGATCATTCAAGGAGGCAAGGAGCTGGCGCTTCCCGCTGCGAGGAGCCACATAAACATACTTGGAGCAAATAGAAAAGAAAGAAAAAAATGTCTCGCATTTTTATTTCAATTCATATACTTGTAATATTCATCTTTTACAGCGGTCTTCGATCGAATACTCGCGAGTGTAATCGAATGATTGTGGTTGTGTGGGGGTTGTCCCCACTTGAGTGTCGACCTAGAACCAGGCATGCGGCTCTTCGAGCTTATTTTCTCATTCATATTTTTATGTGCTTGTTCGTAGGTAGGACACACTATAAATAAAGATGCACGTAGCCACGCCTCACCTAGCCAAATTTAAAAGAAATTCTTCATCGCTAATAGAAGCATATTTGGTGCGTTTTTTTGATCGACTTGCATACATATTATTTTGGTTATCAAGACAGTCCATGTTTATATATTTCTTCGTCAAGTCACTACATGATTTCTCGAGTAGCCTAGATCATGTTTTATCGAATACATGGTTTTTCTCGATTTCACCTCCTAGCTTGATCACCTAGGTTAATGGAAAATGGGAATGAACGGCAGAGGATGATTTCTTGATTTATGTGCTCATATTAAATCAGTGATAACCTTGACCTAAATTAATTGGGACTGTTAATTGTATGTCAACCTAAAATGGAGTAAAATTTTGTTTTGGGAGAGCAACACCTTCGTTTACGCTTTGATTTTTACTTAACATTTTCTCCGCGTAAACATCAAATGTTTTATCACCAATAAAATCGACAAGATAATAAACCAACCTCGGTTGGTTTCATGTGTGAGTTGGTGAAAATGAGGGTCTTGCTTGTTTGATTAAGCCATGTTTGCTTCGATACACTCCCTAGAGCCTTAAACACTCCATTCATCTCCATAGATTCATCCGCTCACTTGTAAATCCATCCTTCTTCTTCGTTCACCTCGGATCTCTCCCAACATCAAATTTCCATCTTTATACTTATAGGCTAATCTCAGCCTAAGTTTAGGGGGGACCCGAGTCCCCGTGATTTTCTCCCCTCATCTTTCCTTGCCTTTATACTTAGGTTATTTCTAACCTAAGTATAGGGGGAGCCCCTCTTAGTTCCCGTATATTTCTCTATATTTAAATGGATCTATGGACTTGTATCATCTAGTGCTATGAGGACATAGCAAAGTTTAAGTATAGGGCGGTATACCGTATACAGTATATTTACTTGAGCTATAATTTGAAAGATTTGAAAAATTTAAAACTTTTTGGCTAAAATAAAATCCTTTGAACTAAGCGGACTCAAATGTTTTTCACGGCTTTTTCTATACTATGTTACACTATTTTGATAAAAATATTTTCAAAAATGATTTGAAAAATGAGTTTTCCTTGTTTTGAAAAATCTTTTGAAAATGTTTTGAAAATTTTTATTGGTGACATGGTTTTGAAAGTTTCTTTCTTTTTTCAAGGAAAGTTGAGTCTAACAATTGTTTTAACCTTTAAAGTAAAATCCATAAAAATGAGAAAAATCAGAAACTCTTTAGGGGTCATTGGTGACTACTAAGCCCAATTAAGTAGTCGCGTTCAGTGAGGGTCCGCCCTTAGCAGAGTGGATGGTTTAGAGGACATCGCGTAAGGCCCCATCCTCAAGCAACGGGCTTCAGCCTGTACTTACATCCATACTGGCTGAATGCAGATGCATCTACTTAATTGAGTTTAGGCAGTCCTAATATCTCTTGAAGCTTTAAAAAAAATTGTGTTTTTGAATGAAGGAATTGGATTAACCCTCTAATTTCACACTTCCACCCAGGATCTGAAATGTTCAAGGAAACTTAGTTTTATGAGGTCTTGAGATTTTGGGTTAACCAGCCTTAGCCATCAGGGTCTTAGACTTAATCACCCATATTCCCCTAGTTTTCTAGATTTGCATGCTATATTTCATGCTTAGTCTCAGAACAATAAGGATATGATCAGCACATCACATGTACGACTACAGTTTCGATGAGATGAGTTGACTCTTCACCTGAGGGATTGGGATGAGGGATTCGAGTCTGGACTTGATCTAATGATGCTCGAGGATGGGATAAAATCTTTGAAGGCTTCATGAAACCTGAGTGTCAGCAATTTTAGCCAGTATGAGAACTTGGTTCTTATACTAATCTCTTGACATTGACCTAAGTGCCAGGGTGTGAAATAAATAAAAAATGTTGATCAGTGTGCGCCAACTCTTGGTAAAAGAAGTGGAGCTAGCTAAAAATTATACAATTAATGAAATTCCAAAGAAAAGCTCTCATTCCACAAAGTCAAATATCAAAGAGCTTCCACCAAAGGCGAGCGCTCCCAAACATTTCAAAATGTCCACTTGGACCACCGCTATTAGGACTAAGAGTCGGGCTTGCACCAAAAAAGGGCTCTGCATCGTAAATGCTACAAGTCTGGGTGTCGAAGGTACGATAGGTACTCAAAAAAGGCACACCCCGGTGTATTCCGAGGAAAACAAGTGCAGACGGCTCCAACTTCTCTTGACGGACGCACTGATCAACACCAAAAAAATGTGTTGCGTAAAAAGGCACTAGAGAGAATCCTTGTTCCAATAAAAGGGAGAGAAGAAATAACACAATCTCACGCCCTCCATTACTGGCCTTTCATCTACATTTTCTAAGTCTGACAACTAAAGGGACGGTGGACTGGATGCAAGACTTGGTTTATTCCCTAGTGTTGAGGATTGGGTCCTTAGGAGATTTTCTCGGACCAAGACCTTGGGTGAAGTTTTGACTCTACTCTAGTGATCGTAGTCAACACTAAATGTCATATCCTTAGTGTATATGTACATCAGAGAGAGTCTAGATAATTAGAGGAATTGGGTGCCTCTTGAATAAGGCTGGGTTGAATTCTAAAATTTTGGACCTTTAAAGTTGAGTAGACTTGAATAGATTGGATCCTGTACTCACATGCACATGGGTTTAATCCAGCTTATTCATTCTCTTTGATGCTTGAGGACGAGCATAGTTTAAGTATAGGGGGGATGATGAAACCTGATTTCATCATCGCAATTCTCCATTTTTAACCCCTTGCTTAAGTTTGTGTCAATAAAAACCAGATAAAATCATGTGTTTATTAGTCTTGAATAAATTAAAAATCACAACAAAATCACAAAATTAAAATCCGTGGAATTTTTAGCCTTAAAATAACCCTAAAAATATTTTGTATCTTCAAGTTACCTCGTTTCCATTTTTGGTCAACATGAAACTTGTAGATCTCATCGAGATCTACAACTTTCATGTTTTGAGTTTTCTCAAATTCGGCCATTTGATCCCTCATATTTTAATTTTTCTTTCCTAATAATCTGATTGGGCCACGTGGCCTTTTCTGGTTGAGCCACGTGGCCCAGCACCTTTTACACTATCTGCCCTCGCCCAGGGCCGTTGGATCCCTTCTTGATCCAATGGCTAGAGAATCTCCGCGCACGCCTTGGTCCCCCACCGTTTGATCTTCCCCCATCTTGGATCTACAACGCCCGTTAGTGCCTCACCCATATCTTGCCACATGGCGCGTTATGCGCCTTCCGGTCTTGCATTTGTCTCTTTGATCACTACCGTCCAATGCGCTCTCAATACACCATCGTCAGATCACGCCCCCGCCTCTCATCTCCGCCACTTGTTCGCGCCCCACTCATAGCCCGCCACATGGCGTATCCTGCACCGCAAGATCACCACCAAATCCCTATAGCGCAACCGTCCATCTCCGCTTTGATCGCCACCATCCGATCGCTGTCCTAAAGTAATCATGCTCGTCCGCTCGTGCTTCACCTCCAGAGCGACACGTGGCATCATCCGCGACCCTTCGATCGCATCGCCTTGGACCTCATCCTTACCGTCCCTTAGCGCCATGCTCCCCGCCGTTGGATCGCCAGACCCAACGGCCACTAGGTCGTCGTCAACCTTCGGTCAGCCTTCTCCTCCACGATTTCCACCACGCAAACCACGTTCCCCCTTTCCATTTCCTCCACCTTCTCCGACTACCTCTCCGCTCGCCCACTGCCTCACGGTCTACCCCCATCATCCTTCATCCTCGCGCATGCTGCCACTACCCACGAATCTCTCTCCTTTTCCCCATGTGCACCCTCGAAACCCACAATTTCACCAAGCCAAACCACCATCTTCACCCTTCAAATACTCCGCCTCCACCTTCGATTATGGGTGTCCACCTTTACGCGGGGCAAGGCCCATCCCTCCTCCACCTCCCGGTGACAGGGGGAGGTGGCGGGATCGAGCAACGATGACCACACCTCCGGTGTTGACCTGCCACCCTCCATGGTGGCATCGCGGTGCTCCGAGACCGCCAAGCTGCTCCCAACGGCTGGGGTAGTCCAGCGATGACCCTGAGCCTCTCTCCGAAGCTCAAGCCCAAGCCAATCACACCGCCATCGCTCAGGTAAGCTTCTGATTCCCTTATGTATTTTTCCTTTAATTTCTCTCAATTATTTAGGTAGTTATATCCCTATTCGACTTCCACTATTCACCTCACTAGATCTGCCTCACAACCACCTTCCACACGCACTTCTCCGTTCAACTTCCTCTTCTTCCATACCCCATCACACTTCCGATCCATCTCCTTCGCCCTCACGGTGGAGGAGCTTTGAGCTCCCACCTTCTTCACTCGTTGAGCTCACATCACATACACACATGCGTTTCTTTTGCTTCAGGTATGGTACTAACACTACAGGTACTTACTCTCTCAATGGTTGGACTTCGTCACCGTAGCTTCTTCGCCAAACACGTCTCCGGTCTACTTGCGTCGCTAGCATCCTCCAGACATCCCGGCTGCTCGACCAACCTTCTAGGATGACCTCCAGGTGATGGAGCATAGCTGGGGAGCTTCACCGACAACAGAGGAGAGTAGCGGAGATGGAGCCTCTTCGTCGGAGCTCCGATTCCGCCGCCAGCTAAAGATGAGGAAGAAGGCACAGGCGTTGTTGGATTCTCCCTCCCAGAGTTCATCCAACGGTGCGGATGCAGCCACCCATATGACTCCAGGAGCATGCAGGAGCTGTCGAATCCTTGAGATCTGATGGCTAAAAGGCAGCCACACATACGACTCCAGGAGCATACAGGAGCCGTCAGATCCTTGAAATCTGATGGCTTAAAGGCAGCCACGTCACGCCAGCATACGCATACATCAGCCATCCGATCATCAGGATCGGATGGTTCACAATCATCCACGTGGTGTCTCTAGATCTTCACCGAGCCTCCACACCAGAGCTCTAGGTTTGGATCTCCCGAGCCTAAGATGAACCTGCATCGAGCTTGAGCCAGCGTCCGAGCCTAGACGAAGCAAAGCCGAGCCTCCCCCGAACCTCAAAGACACTCGAGCTTGGGAGAGCACGTGCTGGTCACGTGGAACCCGTGAAATTTGCAGGGAGGTCCTGCTGTCTTCTCAAAATTACATACAGGTTCAGAATCACGTGCAGATCACACGCGCCTGAAGTATTTTGCATTTTCACCCTCGTGGGTTTTAATAATTGTAAATATACCCCCGCGCGTGTGGAACATTTACAGGGAAGGCCTCGTTCTTAACTTTTATTACATTTTAGTCCCTCCCAGGGACCTGATTGTATTTATCTTTTCATATTTTCTTAAGTTTATGCCCTTGACTTCTTTCATGTATATCTTGAGCACCGTATCTCCATTTTAGTTGATTTCAGTTCCATTTCGAAGCTTATTTGATGATCTTTCTAATGGCATGCTCAAATTTTATTTTGAACACTGTAATTTTAATGTATTATTTTAGTATCCATGTGTCTCTTAGTGCTTTATCTTATGCCTTGTTTAAAATAATCATCAAGTTTTTCATTTGAAATTAAACCAGAAATTGACTCATGTAAATTTGCTCACCATATTTATTCTGATCTAGGGCATATTACTTGTGTTGCATTGCATCGCATTTATTTGCATGATTAAAATAAAATAAAAAATGCATGTTTGCGACATTGTCTTGTCTTCGTCCTTTAGCATTGTTTGACCTATGTTCTTTAACTCAACACTTAATAATTAGATAAAAATATGAATAATCACAAGAGAGGCTCGTGTCCCTGAGTTCGACCTTAGTTTCCTGCCAAGTAAAATAAAGTAGGACCATCTGATTTCCTTGACACATCCAATTAGATGGTTTTTTATGAACCCAATTTTGCCCGACTACAATGACATCTTAAGTGTTAATTCCACGATATTAAAGGACCGAATTTGTGGTTCGTCAATGTGTAGGCTGATCGTAGGAGTGGAATTCGGGTTGGTCAATAGGGATTTGATCGTCATGGTTAATCCAACTCTGATGATCCTTAGGTGCGAGCCTCTCCATTTGGTGTGATCAGGTCTGGTCTCTTGGTCAGTCATGGTTCTCAAAAGTGATTTGATCTTGATTAGTTTCAGCGTGAAACCGGGAATACGATGGTTCAGTCCAGGATGGTAAGTGATCATGTGTGGAAACATATGGTGGAGGTGAAAAATATAATGCTTTGATCGGATGATTCGAATAGAATGGCTTGGAATTCAATGAGGGGACCAGATTCATCCAAGAGTGAAAATTTCCCTCAAATGTTGGAGGATTACTGAAAGAAGAGGGTTTAGATGATTTAGGCTTAACCGAGACAAATTTATTTTCATAATATAGATCAGATGGGTACTTGGACCATTTTCCTGTTTTTGTCAAAGGAGGTTGATGATGAATTGACATGGTTGATCTCAGTGCAAGTGCACATGATATTCAAAAGAAATTTTTATCAAGGTGATTAATGGCACAAATGTGCATCTTTTGATCTTCGAAATCAGTTCACGTACACCAATACAAACACAAATCAAACCCTAGGTTCACCAACTCACATAATGAAGCCGTAAGAGTTCGATAATTATCTTGTCAATTTTAGTTGGTGATAAGATAATCTTAGAACATAATTAGCGAGCTATTAAGTGTCGAGGATTTTCTTAAAGACTGTCCCGAATTCTTACGACTAGTTGCACCTACTTTCAGCCAGTATAGGTGTAAGTACGGACCGTAAAATGGCTACCCATGTTACTTAAGGACGGAGCCTTACGCAATGTCTTTTAAACCACCCACTCTGCTAAGAAAATCCTGACTATTTACTGGCTACCCGTAGACCCTCACTGAGAAGTAGCTAATCATTTTTATAGAATCAATAGTCAATACAAAAATTCAGATTTGGGCTCTAACCTTAAGTGTTGTCTCTCGCTCACACAGACAAATAAATTCATCCAAGGTTGAGGTTGCTCTCCCACAAAAATTCTTGATTTTATGAGTTAATTTAGTCAGCTTTTCTTAGCAGTCCCAATTTTAATTTGGTCACTAAAAAATTAGGCGAGTACAAATACACGTCTACCATCCAGTCCCAATTTTCTTTAAAATTATGTGACAAAAAAGGAGGGAGAAATTCGGGAAAAGCTGATGCACGTGAAAAATGATGGTGTATGCTCAGTTAGAAGACTTATAGTGATCCCTCACTATCTACATGGGGGATGCAATACAAGAATTTAAAATTAATCTATATGAATGCAAGTCGACAAAAACTACACATAGTAGAAAGTTCTATTAGCCGTGAAGAATTGATTTAAATTTTTGACTAAGTTGAACGATCTAATGTGTGTCTTGATTAAAGTGCGGTGTGGTCCTAGATTCTACGAGCACAATCAAAAATTTAAAAGCTCTAATAGCCGTTTGTGCAGGTCTATCCTAAGCGCCACTCAAGTCGGGCCCCACCCTCACTGGAGAGTGAAACATGCCACGATACACCACAGAAAAAGTTCAAGATCTTGTTACACACACGAGAGTCCAAACGGACACCGCTATAAATGAGCCCTTAATTACAAAAATTAAAATTTGCAGAAAAGTAAATCCTAGACTCTACGCTCTCTCATGACTTGACTCGATCTTAATTTAATTACGACTTTTCAGAAGTCGGTGAATATGCGTCGGTCATCGAAAACCGCTCCACGCATGTCGGGTACCTCACAAGAAAAATAAGAGAGAGATAGAGAGAGAGAGTGTGTGTAAGAGAGTGACTCGAAAATTTAAAAATGAAACAAGAAAATAAATACAGAAAAAAATGGAAGATATATAGTGAAAATTCAAGGGTCAGACTACCCGAATAAAGAAAACCAAACAAAAAACTTTACACAAAATCTAAGCCGTTTGTCTCACCGGCAACGGTGCCATCTGATGAGCCATGGATCACCCTACTTAATTTGCGAGAATTATCGAGCGTTTAAATTAATGTCGTTTCATTGTAGACGGGTAATCAGAATCGGTCAAAAAAAAAGAACCACAAAATTTTATTCAATTTAAATCAACGTGGTTTTATATTTATTTTACTTGGGCAAGTTCAAAGGTCGAACTCAAGGAGGTAAAGGAACAACCTAGAATTTTGTCTATCAAAGTTTGCACATGGTTTTTGAGGCGGTCTTTTTTTGGTATTTTTAACACAATTTTGGGATGCAAAATGCAAATTAGGCCAATTTTAGGGACTAGAAAAGTAAAGATCAATCAAACGATGTTCAAAAATTATGAAACTTGGCCAAGATGACAATTATAATGAAATGTATGCGCTGCAAAATTTTTTGGAATTTTTGGATGCGAGAAATTTATTTTATGAATTTATGAATGCAAACAAAGTGAATTTCAATAATTAATTATAATAAATATAAGAGCTAATTATTTTCAAGAGATAAAATTATCCAAGATCTATCACTAAATGATGATCTTAGAATAATCCTAAATCTAAAAAATACTAGATTTAAGACCAATTAAAAATTAAAGATTGAAATATGCAAAATGATTTTTATAGGGCAAACCATGTACGTAAATGCTATTCTTTTTTAGCACAATGTAACATACACTGAATTCTACAATCTACGATTTTTTTGTATTATTTCGAGCAATGGTTAATCTCCTATGAATTTCTAAGCACAAAATGGGCAAAATATACAATTTTCCACAAAACAATTAATATATAATTAACCACTGATCATATAAATGTAAAACATATGCCAAGATATAGAGAATTAATTGAAGAACAAAGTGTTATTTTTATAAAAATAAAATGATGCAAAAATAAGTTCAAAATATAGCAAGAACTCAAGAGTCTCAATGCAAAATTAGAAAATAAAATAATGCAGAAACTGTAGAGGAGGGACTAAATTGTAAATACCTATAACCCGAGGAGTAATTGTGCAAAAATCCCAGAAAGTCATGTGCTACGCACGTAACCCTGGGATGTGGGATCGGATGGTAATTTGCAATTCTTTTGGGCAGGGGTTTGCAATTTTTCCACCCCACGCATGTGGCATCACGCGCGGAGGTTTCCTCCGTCGTTCCCCTAGCCAATGTGCGACGCATGTGGTGGGGGCCTCGAGCAGTGATCCTGGTCGTCGGCTGGTGATGGCGTGGCAGAGAAGGTGAATGCGGGTGGAGCAGTAGGGCTTCAGGAAGTGCTCCAGTGATATCGTGGTGGAGAACGACTGCCTAGGGGTGAGCGGTGCTCCCCGACGGGCCGGTGACGATCGAAGATGATGGCTCAGGGAAGCGTTTGAAGGCGGAGCAGTAGCGGTGATTTCCTGGAGGAAGCTCCTCTCCTCCACGTGGCGATGAAGAGGAGACTGAGATGCAGTGGAGCCTTGGCGAACGACTAGGGCTTTGGCTGAAGAAGGTGGCGATGTTTCCAGCAGGAGGCGAATTCGATGACGAGGATAGTGGAGTTGATGAAGTCGTATGCTCTACGTCAGGAACCGGAGATGGAGAAGTCTCTAGGGATGGTTGTGTGCTGCAACGAGACATCAGGCCTCGGATCTCGTTGTGAAAAGATGAAGTCCGAGCTGTCACCACCGGAGTTCTTCCCTTCGATGTGCAATCGGCCGATGAAGGGGAAGCGGGTGTTGACATGGTTAACTTGGTGGATCGGAAATTAATGATATGATAGGTCGTTGCTATCTCCAAAAATCCCGCGACAAACAAACATTTTTTTTATTTTTGCAACTCATTAACCTGTATAGCGGACATGGTCGAACTCAGGGAGGCTACAATTCTCGAGGATTATTCAATTAATCAGAAATTAATTAAGAGAAAACAGGAATCTCAAAGGACAACTATCCTTGGTTTTTGTGGTTTTTTATCTTTTATTTTTTTTAATTTTTTTATTTCTAATATTTTTTTATATTTTTTTATTTTCAAATTTTTAGTGATTTTGATTTAGTATTTTTTTAATTTTCAAATAACGAACAATATGCACAAGCACAAGAAATATACACACCAAATTTTTTGTAATTTTTAGTTATACCAAAGAATGCTCAGAAAAATTCACAGAAAATGCTTTTGGTTTTTAAAATTTTTGAAACATTTTTGAGAATTTTTGTGGAATTTTTAGATGTTTTTCTATTTTTTAAAATCAAACAGTGAGAAAATGCAAAAATGTGCACAACCTGGAGTAATTTGCAACTTAAAAATATTTTAATGCCCAAAACTCCTGACAATTATTTTTATGACAAACTACAAGCAAATATCTACAATCACAATCTGAAATCACAATTTTTGGATTTTTGTAAAATTTTTATGATTTTTTTAAATATAGTTTTAGTATTTTTCATTTTTTGGGTTTTGTAAAGAGTTAATGCACAAAAATTGATCATAAATTAAAAGACATCATAAGATACCTTCAGAATTTTTTTTAGAATTTTTACATAATTTTTCAAAATTTTATGAATTCTCAAATTCTGGACAGATAAAAAGGCATTGTTTTTTATTTTTTTAAAAATAATAAATGAAGATAAAATGCAATGAAAATTTTATGCTAGATGGATATGCACATCAGGAGCATAACATAATTTTTTAAAAAATTTTGGACGGATAAAAACTGTTATTTCAATAGAATAATCATTCAAATTTAGGAGTCTGAATAACAGGGACTAAAAATGCAATATTCAATGTTTTTGTATTAAATAAGTAAATAAAATAAAGTACGAAGAGGAAAACACAATTTACCCACGAAATGCATGCAAAGCACGTGACTTGAGGAGGGGGGTGTGTTTGTAATTTTGAAAATCTTCCGGGGATGTTTGCAATTTTCCTAAATATTTTTTTAATAGGGTCTAGGGTTTCACCTACCCTTTGTTTCTTCAAAACCAGGAGGAGCTTGGTCACCGCCCTTCTTTCCCTTCACACACGGGCGGTGCGGCTACTTCAATGGAGGCGTGGGCTTCTCGATGGAGGCGTGGGGTCGTGGCGGTTGCGCCGAGGAAGAAGGGGGTTTGCGATGCCTGGAGGGTGGAGGAGGTCGGCGCAGGCTTCTCGATGGAGGCGTGGGGTCGTGGCGGTTGCGTCGCCGCCTAGAGCGCCGTACGGAGGTCAACGGAGGTTGCCGCGATTGGGGTTGTGCGTGATGCTGGTAGATATGCTGCCCTCGCGCAGCGGTGATGGCGATGCGACTTGGGCTGCTGGGGCACACGACGGGGGGCGTGGACGATCTGGCGGAGTTGGGGGGGGGTGGCGTGAGTCTGGAGGATGACGGGCGTTGGGAGCGGCACTCCGCCATGGAAGGTTGTTGCAGGAGTGGCACCGTGGCACCGGTGGTGGCGCGGTGGAGGACTGCAGAGGGCGGAGGGCAGCCAAGGAGGAGGGGCGGCGACGCTTGGGGGCATCCGTCCTTTTTTTTATTTTTTTGTTTTTACTATAATCATATGAAGAAAAAAACGAAATAATTATTTTTGTTTTTTGTTTTTTATAAACAGGAAATGTAAATAGTAAAAAAAAGTTTTTTATTGTTTTCTATTTTGATTCTCCTGCAAAACAAAGGTTAGAGAAGAAAAACAATTATATGGATTTTTTGATTTTCATTTTATTTATAAATCGGAAAAGGAATGGGGATCTGACGAAAATGAAAGGATCAAATCCGATTCTCCGACCACCGTATGTGGTCAGAGTTGATAGGTCGTGGAAGATAGATTAGAACGCGTGGAGATCTAGAAAGTGAGATGAAAATTCGGAATCGGAGATGGATCAAATTGAGATGTATTTTTTTTAAGATCTAGAAAAATGAAATGATGATGGAATTAAAATGCGACGAAATAAACTACGAGTAACCTAAGATAAAAAATAAGAAAAATGTGGATCTCACCTTAGGAGTGGAAATGGACCGTGATCACCTCGATAAGGCCGACTCGCTGTCACCGGACGGCTTGGAGACTAGGCAACTTTCTCGATGAATTTTTCTCTCGGAGATCGGGCTCTTCTCTCTAAAGATTGATCAAGTTGGAATGAGGGAGAATGAGCCATATAAATAGAAAAGATAGAGATGAAATTTGAATTTTTGAATTTTTTGGTGAAAGAGATAAGAGATGAAATTTGAAATGAGATAAAGCATAAGAGATGAGATTATTTACAAAATTATATTTTTTTGCATTTTCTTCACTTTATCTATTTGAATTAAAAAAAATATTTTTTTATTTTTTATGGTGGTTAATAAAAAATAGCAACTATATACATATACTATATACATATATAACGGTAAATGAGGAAACTAGCTCTTTTTTGTTTTAAAATTTAATTTTTTTTTGATTTTTTTATTTTAAATAATTAATAAGAATAATTTACAAATATATACAAATACAATATTCAAAAAATATATGGAAAAATTGCACAAACCACCATGGAAAACCAACTTTTTACTCGTAACTCCAAAAATTATGAAATCACAACCATTTTAAAGATAATTTAATTTAGAATCCAATGGAAGTGAGATTGATTCAATTTGAGTTCACATGGAGCCGGAATTGGTCTTTCAATAAGTGCTTAGTGGCTTTTTCCAAGTGTGGTTACTTTTATTCTGTACATGATTTAATTGTGCAATTATTTTTATTGATTAGAACACATTTTATTTACAACTTTGGTTTTGAAAGTTATTTGATTTGAGGGCAATTAAGGCACAAATAAATTAGTGTTAGTTTTATACAGGTATACACAAAATAAATGAGAAGAATTTACAACAACAACAACACACACACACACACACACACTTTTTTCGATTTTCTGCTTAAGGACCCTATCTCCCCCACGTTATTCCTGGTCAATCAGGTTAAGTCTTGACCTTCTCTCGGGGTTCGGGTCAGCCTGTATACAGTCTTCCTTTTTTAATTTTTATTTTCTTTTCTTTATTTTTCTTTTATTTATTTATTTATTTATTTTAGGTTGAAATTAGTAAGAAGTGTTCAATATTTACACACAGATGCAAGTTAGTAAGAATATGGAGTTAGTGTTATATGTAGGTGTTTTATAAGGGATTTTAAGCTAAAATAAATGAATAATGATGACGAATTGCAGATTCATCATCCCCCTATGCTTTATCTTTGCTAGTCGATAGCAGACACTTATTTGAAAGAATAAGTGAAGAAAAAGAAAAATAAGGGAAAATAAAGAAAGTACGACAATATTGCGTATTAAACTTATCTTCATAAAATTATAGTTTGGAGCTCTATCAGACCTTTGGATTATTAGTGTGTCGGAACTTTTGTGACACATAGAATTTTAAAATCGACACCCTTCAAGTTCTACACATCATTGTCACAATTTCGGCTCAGAAGTCATCTTAGATCAATCCTCTTCCCAAAGCATACCCTATGAACATTGAACAATCGACTCATGTGTGTGAAAGGTTTTAGCTCTTCACATCCAGAATGCCAGACTACCATGCAAAATCTCCTCTCCAGTAACTCGTCCTCGGGGAGTCAGGTATTTCCTTCTAAGGTCTGTCGCATTGTGTTCATAATCGAATTGGGGGAGAAGTTAGAAGAAGGAGAAAAGAACTGGAGGGTGGCCAGTGCAGTCACCTCTTCTTGTGAAGCTGGCCAGTGTAGCCGAGTCTCCACCAAGATCTGCAGATTTTCTTGAAGCTTGGACCTTTTTGGTCAGATATTTATTTAGTAGTGGCTTCTTTATATTTGGATTTTTGGTGGATCTGCTTGGATCTTGTTGTGCCCCTATGGATATAGAATCTTTTTATTTCCAAACATGTTTTGGGGTCTTAGAAAAAATTTTGCACAGTCGTCCATCCCTTTTCCCAAGCTTTACTTCAACCCGTACTCCGGTCTTTAGATTTCCACGCTACCAGAAAAGAAACTCACACAGTCTTCCAACATCCCATCTGAGTTGAGATACATGCATAGTGCAAGAGTACAAATTAATTCCCTATTCCAGAGTTGTACCCATAATGAAGAGACCAGGATAGACACTAAGAGTCAAACGCTGCACATTGTCATGCGGAACTCAAAGAATTAAGTCAAAGACCTGAAGCTTCTAAAATCCTATTTCTTGGTGAATTTCCTCTGAGAATTAGGTCGATTAAGGTCCAACTAAGCTCCATTCTTCAATTTTATTCCAGACATAGTTTAAATGTCAATACTATCCTGAAAAATGCACATGCAAATGCAAAATATGAACAATGCAAAGAGTTTTTTTTTAAAAGAGATTTTTTTGAAAAGAAATGATGCGCATGTGAAAAGAACATTTTTTAACAATTTTCTAATTTTGAACTTTTTATGGATTTTTGGAGGAAAATGTAGATGTAGAAGAAAGATTTTTTTTGAATTTTGCAAGTTTTTATAGATTTTTGGTTTTGTAGTTTTTTTAAAGGAAAAATGGTTAGTAATAAAGAAGTACAAGTATATAAAAGATTTTTTATGTATTTTTATGTTTATTTTTTATTTTGTTTTTATTTTGTTTTTTGTTTTTGTTTTTATTTTTGTTGTTTTTTTGTTTTGTTTTGTTTTGTTTTTTTTGTTTTTGTTTTGTTTTTTTACACACATGGATTTAATAAAATTATACACATAACCCCCCAAATAAATGTATTTAAATGTACACGTTATGTCTAAAGTATATATAATATATACGACATCCCCTATACTTAGCTCGAACTATGTCCTCATAGTGATCAGAGAGCGAAAAAGGAAGACATAACTCGTGCTAAGTATAGAAAAGTGAAAAGACTCTTATGCTACAACGACTCAAAGAAAAAAATAAAAAGAAGAGAAGTTGGTGATCCCCCTATACTTAGGATCAAGTAATCCTAAGTATAGTAGAGTGTACAAAAGGGGGAAACCGATGACGAGAATGTACAGACTCAAAAATACAAAGACACGATATGAACAACATCACCCCCCTATACTTAGGGTAGAGTATACCTAAGTATAGGCAACCACAAGATTGATGAACAAGAAGAATATGAACAACACAAATCATTCACCCCCCTATACTTAGGATAAAGCACATCTTAAGTATAGCATACACACACACACACTGAAAAGGGGTGAATGATAAAACGAGAGAAGAAAGAGTGAAACGAAAGGATATACAAGAGGAGTGGATGTACAAAGGCCAAGAAGGTCGAAAGCGAACCTTCTTGCGGGACCGCTGAGGTATGGATTTGACAAGGTGTAGGTCGATATTGGGGTTATCATTAGATATAAACTGAGTAGGATCAACCAAGAATGTATCCTCAGCGGTTTCAGATTGTGCATGCCTAAATCGATCAATGGAAGTATTGTGGTCATGTCTAGCATGTGAAGTCTCGCAAATATTAAAGTAAAAAGGCTCGAATTCATTATCAGAAAAAGTAGGATCAATTTCAGCCTGGCGAGCCTCTACCGGCTCATCATCTTTATCAAAAGGCCCAAATTCCTTTATAAAAGCAATCAAATCAAATTTGACCTGATCAGTCTCATCTGAATCAGGGTGAATAGGAACAGTCTCATCAATGAAAGTAGTCGAATCTTGTCCGTCCTCTCTAGTCTCAGGGTCTGCCTTCCGCTCTAGGGTGTCTATCGTGTAAATTCCGCGGATGTCATCAATGCATCTCCACATACCAGAAGGGGGAACTCCAAGGTCTATGCTTTCCATGTCTTCCTCCTTGAAGAGGAATTCTTGGGTTTCATTATCATCCAACATATAACAAGAATCTCTGATATTATCATCGAGGTCAAATTACCTGGGGTTGGCTACATGGACAGGCTCTCATGGGATGCAGATCTCTGGCCAGTAGTGGGTGTAATGATCAACACATCGCTCCCTACATCAGAACGGAAGCGAATCTCTCCTGAACCATAATCAGTAACGGCTCCTGCAAAGGCAAGGAAAGGCCGTCCTAAGATGATTGGAGGGTGCTCCACAAGGGTGGAGGTCTCCATGGGCATTACAACAAAATCTGAAGTGAAATTCATGCCTTGAATAAGAACGACAACGTTTTCTAGAATACCCTTCGACCTCTTGATAGATCCATCAGCAAATTGAACTATCATCCTGGTTTTCTTGAGAGGCCCAAGATGAAGAGACTGTACCATAGAGAAGGGTATTATATTAATTGATGAACCGTCGCCAAGGAGAGTGTTATCACAAGAATAATCAGATATGGAGAAACTCACAAGAGGTGTGGCAATGTTCCCTTTCTTAAAATACGGATGGTGAGAGATGGCGTAGGCAGTGGCCATGGTCAAGATGTGAGGCTCAGATCTTCTCCTTCACTTTCTCTTCTTGTCTTGAGGAGTTGATAAATCTGTCATGGCCTGTTGAAGTGGGGCTTTAATGATCTCGTGAATGGTGGCCAACACTTCAGGTTAAGTCAACATTTTTTTGAATTTTTGGACCTCCTCCATAAAAGGGAGGAGATCAGAATCATCATATACACGAGGATTGGTAAGAGCAATCTGTATAGTGGAATCCTCGGGGTCAAGGTTGGGACATGATGTGAATAAATGTGTGGGTAAATGATCGGGCAACTGGGTCCTCTCCTCACAAAATGAATCACTAATGTGTCTCCCGGAATCTTTTTGGATTTTTAAAATTTTTCCATTTTTTTGTATTTTGGGCGATTGCAAGCTCTCATGATTATTCTCAAGTGAATCCATATCCTCAAATAGTGGAGCAGCGTTCTAGCTCATATTTATGTTAAATAGATTGCTAATCCTCGGATTCATATGCTCCATCATCTGGTTCAGTGTCTCAAGTGTGGAAATCATGAAAGGTGACTCCAAAATCCCAGGATCGGGTGGGTTGAATGAGGGTGGGTGAAAATCAAATGCACAAAAATCAGGAAGAAAGTCCTCTTGGAAAAAGGAAGGTGGATCGTCTGGAGAGTACGAGGTATCCACAAAGATTGGATTAAAATAACTCCAGTCGGCCATCTCCGAAACAAAAGGTGGGATTGGGAGAGCACGAGGGTCAAGTCAAAAGATATGGAGAAAAAAGTGCAAATGCACAGAAGGATCGAGTATGCACACAAGCAATCAAACACAATACAATCCCCCATTTCACTAACTCAACTCAAAGTGAAGACTGTGAAGGTTCGGTCAATTATCTTATTAATTTTTAGAGTTTGGTGAAAATACAATATATCAGAGCGGTTAGAGCGAGCTGTTAGGAACCCAATGCTCTCAGGAGACTGGCCCAATCCTAAAGTTAGATCTTTCCCAACAAGTATGAATTGCGGATCGTTTATCGGCTACCCGATTAATTCAATCTGTTAAGGACGTCACGGGCCGCTTTACCGGCGAACGACTAACCCAAGATAGTAGTCTGAAAAGAGTTCGGGCGTGGCTCTATCCTACTGTGCGGGTTGCTCTCTCACTCAAGCAAACCAAACAATGAGGGGTTTACCCTCCCCAAAACAATAATTTTTCCTTGTATTTTTTAGGGTCGAGTTTTCTTTAGCAGTATCGATTTTGGCAGTTATCTCTTGGTTAAAATATTTTCAACGAATCGCCTACTGAGTATCCAATTTCCTTTTTAACTTATGTGAGTGAAAACAAGGAAGGAGATCAGAAATGCCAATGAGCGATTAAAAACAATGATGCATGCAGGGGTTAGAGATGTGTACCTTGTCGCCAGCACTCTACATGCAAGTGATCCGCGCAGAATTGAAATAAATTATCCTATATGCAAATGCAAGTGATCTGTCCTAGATGATAGCTTCTATTAACGGGCAAGAACAAGCTAATTTGACTAAGTCTAAATTACACTCTACTCTATAGGCACAGAAATTTCTTGTTTATGGTGTTTGGACCTAATTAATTACCTGGCTCAAGCAAATTAATTAAAGCAATCAAGAGGTAGCTCACGAAATCCATCAGAAATAAAGAAAAATAAAGGCGATGAAAACAAAACCGGTGAGGTCCCCCAAGTGCATCGGTACTTGGTGAAACAGACCCCGCAACAAATGAATGTCTGTTTACAAGAGTTCATATGGTAGAAAAGAAAACTCTCTCTCTTTAATTTTTTTCTCATTTCTACCTCCTCTTCTCATGCTATCCTGCGGCTTGGTGAAGAATCAAGCCACCTCCACGTCGCTTGGGTGCGTCAGCTCTCCCAAGATCGCCTCCTTCGCTCCGTGGGCCCTCGCAAGAAAAAGAAAAGAGAATGTGTAAGAAAGACAATTATCAAATATGAGAAAAAAATGAAATGAATGCAGTAGATAATAATAATGAATTGAATGGCAAAAATGTAAACAAATATTTACAACCAAGAATAGCAGGTCAAAAGAGAAACCTAACTACCCTCGTCGTGCCTCCCTGACAAAGGTGCCATTTTATTGGCATGAGAATCTCAGAGATTAGAAATTGATGGTAAAAGTAGTCATTTCTATCCACAAAAATCCCGCGAAAAAAAATATTTTTTTTTTATTTTTGCTACTTATTAACCTGTATAGCGGACATGGTCAAACTCAGGGAGACTACAAATCCCGAGGGTTATTCAATTAATCAAAAATCAATTAAGAGAAAATAAGAATCTCAAAGGACAACTATCCTTGATTTTAGTGATTTTGATTTTGCATTTTTTTTAATTTTCAAATAACGAACAATATGTACAAGCACAAGAAATATGTACACCAATTTTTTTGTAATTTTTAGTTATACCAAAGAATGCTCATAAAAATTCAGAGAAAATATTTTTGGGTTTTTAAAGTTTTGAAATATTTTTGAGATTTTTTGTGGAATTTTCAGAAGTTTTTCTATTTTTTTAAAATCAAACAGTGAGAAAATGCAAAAATGTGCACATCCTAGAGTAATTTGCAACTTAAAAATAATTTAAGTGCCCAAAACTCCTGATAATTATTTTTATGACAAACTGTAGGCAAATATCTACAATTGGAAATTAAAATCTCAATTTTTGGATTTTTGTAATTTTTTTTATGATTTTTTAAGATTTTTAGTATTTTTCATTTTTTTGAGTTTTGTAAAGAGATAATGCACAAAAATTTGGTCAGAAATTAAAAGACACCAAAAGACACCTTCAGAAATATTTTTAGAATTTTACGCAATTTTTCAAATTTTTATGAATTTTCAAAAGCTACTATTTTTTATTTTTTAAAATAATAAATGAAGACAAAATGCAATGAAATTTTTATGCTAGATGGATTTGCACATCAGGAGCATAGCATAATTTTTCAAAAATTTTTGGACTAATAAAAACTTTTATTTCAATAGAATAATCATGCAAATTTAGGAGTCTTAATAACATGGACTAAAATGCAATATTCAATGTTTTGTATTAAATAAGTAAATAAAATAAAGTACGAAGAGGAAAACACAATTTACCCACGAAATGTGTGCAAAGCACGTGACTTGAGGAGGCAGGGGTGCGTTTGTAATTTTGAAAATCTTCAGGGGGTTGTTTGCAATTTTCCCAAATCGTTTTTAGTAGGTCTAGGGTTTCTCCTACCCTTCGTTTCTTCAAAACCAAGAGGAGCTTGGCCGCTGCCCTTCTTTCTCTTCACGCGCGGGTGGCGTGGCTACTTCGATGGAGGCGCGAGCTTCTTGATGGAGGCGTGGGGTCGTGGCGGCTGCATCGAGGAAGAAGGGGGGTTGCGATGCCTGGAGGGTGGAGGAGGTCAGTGCAGGCTTCTCGATGGAGGCGCGGGGTTGTGGCGGCTGCACTGCCGCCTGGAGCGCCGCGTGGAGGTCAGCGGAGGTTGTCCCGGTTGGGGTTGTGCGCGGTGCTGGTGGATGTGCCGTCCTCGCGCGACGTTGATGGCGATGCTGCTTGGGCCGTTGGGGCACACGATGGGGTGCGGGGACGATCTGGCGGAGTCAGGGGGAGGGGGTGGTGCGAGTCTGGAGGACGGCAGCCATTGGGAGCAGCGCTTCGCCATGGAAGGTTGTTGCAGGAGGGGCACCGCGACATCGGCGGTGACACAGTGGAGGACAGGAGAGGGCGGAGGGCGGCCAAGGAGGAGGGGCGACAACGCATGGGGGCTTCTGTTCCTTTTTTTGTTTTTTTATTAATTTTTTTATTTTTACTGTAATCAGATGAAGAAAAAAATGAAATAATTTTTTTGTTTTTGTTTTTTTATAAATAGGAAATGTAAATAGTAAAAAAAGTTTTTTATTTTTTATTTTGATTCTCCTATAAAACAAAGGTTAGAGAAGAAAAACAATTATATGGATTTTTTATTTTTTATTTTATTTGTAAATCGGAAAATGAACGGGGATCCGACGAAAATGAAAGGATCGAATCTGATTCTCCGACCACCGTGCGTGGTCGGAGTTGATAGGTCGTGGAAGATAGAATAGAATGCGTGGAGATCGAGAAAGTGAGATGAAAATTCAGAATCGGAGACAGATCAAATCAAGATGGATTTTTTTAAGATCTAAAAAAACAAAATGACGATGGAATTAAAATGCAACGAAATAAACTACGAGTAACCAAAGATAAAAAAATAAGAAAAATGTGGATCTCTCCTTAGGAGCGGATATGGACCGTGATCGCCTCTGTCACCGGACGACTTGGAAACTAGGCAACTTTCTCGATGAAATTTTCTCTCGGAGATCGGGATCCTCTCTCTCTAAAGATTGATCAAGTTGGAATGAGGGAGAAGGAGCCATATAAAAAGAAAAGATAGAGATGAAATTTAAATTTTTGAATTTTTTGGTGGAAGAGAAAAGAGATGAAATTTGAAATGAGATAAAGCATAAGAGATAAAACTATTTACAAAATTATCTTTTTTGGAATTTTCGTCACTTTATCTATTTGACTTAAAAAAAGTATTTTTTTTGGTGGTTAATCAAAAATAGCAACTATATACATATACTATATACATATAGGACATTTTATACAAGGGTAAATAAGGAAATTAGCTTTTTTGTTTTAAAATTTTTTATTTTTTTATTTTTATTTTTATTTTAAATAATTAGTAAGAAAAATTTACAAATATATACAAATACAATATTCACAAAATATATGGGAAAAATGCACAAACCACCCCGGAAAACCAACTTTTTACTCGTAACTCCAAAAATTATGAAATCACAACCAATTTAAAGATAATTTAATTTAGAATCCAATGGAAGTGAGATTGGTTCAATTTGAGTTCATGTGAAGCCGGTATTTGTCTTTCAGTTAGTGCTTAGTGGCTTTTTCCAAGTGTGGTTACTTTTATTCTGTACATGATTTAATCGTACAATTATTTTTATTGATTAGAACACATTTTTATTTACAAATTTGTTTTGAAAGTTATTTGATTTGAGGTAAATTAAGGCACAAATAAATTAGTGTTAGTTTTATACAGCTATACACAAAATAAATGAGAAGTATTGACAACAACACACACAATTTTTTCGATTTTCTGCTTGAGGACCCTATCTCCCCCTACTTTATTCCTGGTCGATCAGGTCAAGTCTTGACCTTCTCTCGGGGTTCGGGTCAGCCTGTATACAGTCTTCCTTTTTTTATTTTCTTTTCTTTAATTTTCCTTTCTTTCTTTATTTATTTATTTTAGGTTAAAATTAGTAAGAAGTGTTCAATACTTACACACAGATGCAAGTTAGTAAGAATATGGAGTTAGTGTTATATGCATGTGTTTTATAATGGATTTTAAGATAAAATAAATGAATAAAGATGACGAATCGCAGATTCATCAGCAGGGCGGCGTAGTTGCTTAAATAAGAGATGAGGGAGGTGCCTGCTATTGAAGGAGGCAGTGGGTTGATTCGTGGGATTGGACGAGAGACAATTGGGTCGAGGAAGATCTGATTTATGAGGTGTGTATTGGCGTGCAACCTCATATGGAAGGCGGTGACAGAGATTGAGGGATTAACGGTGGCGAGGCGCACCCGATATGGAATATTAGGAAAGTTGGCTGGAGGAAGGAGATGACGCACAGGTAGGGCTGGCTATTGAGTCACAGCTCGATGAGCTAGGCTCAGGCTCGGCTCGATAAGGGCTTGTGAGCTTGGCTCATTAAGCTATTGAGCTGAGCCCGAGCCAGATTTTGGGCTCGATAGCTTATCGAGCCGAGCCCGAGCCGAGCCCTGCTCAGCTCGATAACTCAATAATGGGCTCGATAAGGAATATATATATATATATATTCTATTTGTGAAACTACAATGATTTTTATTTGTATTTGTATTAGTTTTACAACATTGCTAATGGTGGATTATGTGTTTATGTAACAACAATGTTGGGTGGACTATGCTGTAGACTTGGATTTTCCAGCTTTTATCTATGTTAATCTAGGTTATAGTTAGATATTTAGTTTTTTCTTTTTTATTAACAAGCAAAATGTTACAATATATATTATAATTTAACTTTTATATACAACTCGGATGGTGGCCTACTGGTAAGGTGGATGATCTTTAAAAAGGAGGTCTCAAGTTTGAGCCCATGCAAAACATTTTTTCACCACAAGAACACCTATTTCCTTAACGAGCCTGAATAGGCTTGAGCCCAGACTAGGCTCGATAAGAGGCTCCGACTCGATAAAGGGCTCGACTCAAGACTTATCGAGCCTGAGCTGGCTCGATAAGGGCTTGAGCCCACCAAGCTCAAGCCCGAGCCCAGTTGGGATTATCGAGCTCGAGCCCAAGCCCAGCCCTGACTCGGCTCGTTAGGCTCGATAGCCTGCCCTACGCATAGGTTCCATCTGATCGGGAGAGATCAGACGACCCTAGTGCTGCCACGTGGCACCTGTTATTTTTTTATTTTTATTTAATTTCTTATATTTTTTAAATAAAAACTAATATATATATATATATCCCAAAAATTGGTGACACGTGGTGGCTCCAGGATCTGCCACGTGTTAGCCCCACAGAAATCGAAAAATAAATACAAAGAAAAATCTAGAATAAATAGCAAACGACCTCAGATCGAAAAATTTTCTTCACAAAAGTTGCTCATCTCAATGAGACCTACAACTTTCATGAAGACACAAAAATCAAAATCAATCATTTGCACAAAGAAATATTTTTCGGATATCCTATGTACATATAATACCTTGATTTTTGGGTTTATAATTTTTTGTCATTTTTAAAGATGGTCGGCAAAGTTGGCTCCGATGGAGCTCCGGCCATTGCGAGTGTTGAAGACCTTCATCGTTAGTAACGCATAGCCGAAGCATAGGGTTTCGTGAAGGGGAATGAGGTGGAGTCCCAAGCGAGTGAAGAGAATGGTGGGACTGGAGCTCCTCCGCCGGAGAGGGCGGAGGAGGTGGGTCGGAGATGATCAAAGGTGGAGAAGGGAGGAGGGATGATCAGAAGGATGTGCGTGGATGGTGGAGTGTTGGCGGAGCTCTAGGAGCGGTCAATGGAAGGTGAAAACGACGGGAGAGGCCTAATTAATTGGGCAAAAATAGAAGAAAAATACAAAGAAGGTCAAGAGGACTTACCTGAGGACTGGCGGAGCAGATGGCCTGGGCTGGGCATCAGCGAGGATGCATGGGTCTTCGCACGTGTTGGGCGGCCGTCCCAGCGAGCTTGAGCGGGGTTGAGCCACCGCATCACCACCGAGATTGGCGGTGGGTCAACACCGGAGGACTCGTTATCATTGCTCTATCCGGCCACCTCCTCCTGACACAAGGAGGTGGAGGAGGGCTGGGCGATCCCCTATGTAAAGGTGGACATTGGAATAAGGGGGCGGAGACGACATATTTGACGGTGACTTGGATGAATGGGAGACGTGGTTTATGTGGAGAAGATGGAGCGATCGGAGGGGAGTCAAGGGTAGTGGCACAATCCGTGAAGGTCGTGGATGATGGGAGAAGCTTGTGTGGCAGTTAGAGCTCGGTGATGGGAGACGTGTCCTTGGGGATAAATGGAAGGGGGAGGCTGCTACGCAATGTGGAGAATGTGTGAAAGAGGGTCGTGAGGTTGACGATGAAGCTCAGCTGTTGGATTTGGAGATCCACCAGCTGACGATTGGGCGCGAAAGAGCGGATACGATGAGATCGGGGGTGGCATGATCGAAGGGTTGCAAAGTTCCCACGTGTTTCCTTGACATGAAGCGCGAACGAACGGGCGCGATGCGAAGGAGGTGTTGATCGTATGGTTCAGGACGCAGCGAGAATGTGAGGTGGAGATCGTACATTCATACAATGATCTGATGATGGAGAAGAAGACATGTGGCACTCAGGGGCAATAGGCGCAAGCGGACGGTGGTTATTGGGCCAGGAGCCTGATCGGATGGTCGATCTTGAATGGTGGATGGGTGGTGGTGATTGAGGCTCTTAGACCTGCATCCAACGGCGCACAAAGTGACACGTGGGAAGCTAAGGGCGAGGCGCGAACGTGCGGTGTAGATCCGACATGGAGGAAGGATCAGACGGCTGGGACTAAGGGCGAATGTGGAAAGAGCTGGGTCGTTGGATTCAAAGAGAAATCCAATGGCCAGAGGTGCGGGCGGCTGATGCAAGGGAGGCGGGCCACGTGGCTCACCCAGAACGGACCACATGGCCCAATCAGATTATTCCAAAAGAAAAGTTTATTTTTGAGGGTCTAAATGGCTGAATTTTAGAAAACTCAAAACATGAAAGTTGTAGATCTCGATGATATCTACAAGTTTCATGTTGACCAAAAGTGAAGAAGAGGTTATCTGTAGATACAAAATATTTTTGAGGGTATTTTTAAGGCTAAAAATACCACATATTTTAGTTTGTATTTTTTTGTGATTTTTTAATTTATTCAAGACTCTGATAATTACATGACTTTATATGGATTTTATTGACACAAAACATAAGCAAGGGGGTTAATAATAGAAAATTAAGATGATGAAATTGGGTTTCATCACCCCCCTATACTTAAACTATGCTCGTCCTCGAGCATCAAAGAAAATGAATAAGCTGGATTAACCCCCTTGTGCATGTGAGTACAAGATCTAATTTGTTCAAGCCTACTCAACTTTAGAGGTCCAAAATTCTAGAATTCAACCCAGCCTTAATCAAGAGGCACCCAATTCCTCTAATTTTCCAGACTCTCTCTAATGTACGTATGATCTAAAGGATATGAAATTTTAGTGTTGACTGTGATTCCGAGAGTAGAGTCAAATCGTCACCCGAAGTCTTGGTCCAAGAAATTCTCCGAAGGACCCAATCCTCAACACTAGGGAATAAATCGAATCTTGCATCTAGTCAACCGTCTCTTTAGTTGTCAGACTTAGAAAATGTAGATGGAAGGCCAGTGATGGAGGGCATGGGATTGTGTTATTTCTTCTCTCCCTCTCATTGGAACAAGGATTCTCTCTAGTGCCTTTTTACGCAACACATTTTTTTTGGTGTTGATCAGTGCGTCCGTCAAGAGAAGTTGGAGCCGTCTGCACTTGTTTTCCTGGGAATACACCAGGGTGTGTCTCTTTTGAGTACCTATCGTACCTTCGACACCCAGACTTGTAGCATTTACGATGCAGAGCCCTTTTTTGGTGCAAGCCCGACTCTTGGTCCTAATAGCGGTGGTCCAAGTGGACATTTTGAAAAGTTTGGGAGCGCTCGCCTTTGGTGGAAGCTCTTTGATATTTGACTTTGTGGAATGAGAGCTTTTCTTTGACATTTCATTGATTTGTATAGCTTTTGGCTAGCTCCACTGCTTTTACCAAGAGTTAGCGCACACTGATCAACATTTTTTATTTGTTCACACCCTGGCACTTAGGTCAATATCAAGAGATTAGTATAAGAACCAAGTTCTCATACTGGCTAATATTTGCTGACACTCAGGTTTCATGAAGCCTTAACAGATTTTATGCCATCCTCGAGCAACATTAGATCAAGTCCAAACTTGAATTCCTCATCCCAATCCCTCGGGTGAAAAGTCAACTCATCTCATAAAAACAACAGTCGTGCATGTGATGTGTTGATCATATTCTTCTTGTCTGAGACTAAGCATGGAATATAGCATGCAAATCTAGAAATCTAGGGAAATGTGGATGATTAAGTCTATGACTCTGATGGCTAAGGCTAGTTAACCTAAAATCTCAAAGATCTCATAAAACTAAGTTTCCTTAAACATTTCAGATCCTGGGTGGAAGTGTGAAAGTAGAGGATTAATCCAACTCCTTCATTCAAAAACAAGATTTTATTTTATTAATTTTTTTTCTTTTTTTTGATTTCAAGAGATATTAGGACTACCTAAACTCAATTAAGCATCTGCATTCAGCCAGTATGGATGTAAGTACAGGCCAAAGCCCGTTGCTTGAGGACGGGTCCTTACGCGATGTCCTCTAAACCATCCAATCTGCTAAGGGCGAACCCTCACTGAACGCGGCTACTTAATTGGGTTTAGTGGTCACTAATGACTCCTAAAGGAATTTTGGGTTTTCTCATTTTTATGGATTTTAATAGAAGGTTAAAACACATGTTAGACTCAAGTTTCCTTGAAAAGAGAATTTTCAAAACCATATTACTCCAATAAAGAATTTTCAAAATATTTTCAAAAGATTTTTCAAAACAAGGAAAACGTATTTTTCAAATCGTTTTTGAAAATAATTTTATAAACATAGTGTAACATAATATAGAAAAGCCGTGAAAAACTTTTGAGTCCCTTTAGTTCAAAGGATTTTACTTTAGCCAAAAAGTTTTAACTTTTTCAAATTTTTCAGATTATAGCTAAAGTAAGTATACTGTTTATACGGTATACCCCCCTATACTTAAACTTTGCTATGTCCTCATAGCATTAGATGTTGCAAGTCCGTAGGTCCATTTAAATATAGAGAAATATACGGGAGCTAAGAGGGGCTCCCCCTATACTTAGGTTAGAAATAACCTAAGTATAAAGGCAAGGAAAGGAGAGTAGAGAAAATCACGGGGACTCGGGTCCCCCCTATACTTAGGCTGAGATTAGCCTAAGTATAAAAATGGAATTTGATGTTGGAGAGACCCAAGGTGAACGAAGAAGAAGGATGGTTTTACAAGTGAGCGGATGAATCTACGGAGATGGTTGGAGTGACTAAGACTCTGGGGAGTGTATCGAAGCAAACATGGCTCAATCAAGCAAGCAAGACCCTCAATTTCACCAACTCACACATGAAACCAACCGAGGTTGGTTTATTATCTTGTCGGTTTTATTGGTGATAAAACATTTGATGTTTACGCGGAGAAAATGTTAAGTGAAAATTAATGCGTAAACGAGGGTGTTGCTCTCCCAAAACCAAATTTTACTCCATTTTTGGTTGACTTGCAATTAACAGTCCCAGTTATTATTTAAGGTTGTCACTGATTTAAGGTTAGTACAAAATCAAGCAATCATCGTCTACCGTTCATTCCCATATTCCGTTTAACCTATGTAATCAAGCTAGGAAAGGGAAATCGAGGAAAACCATGTATTCGATAAAAAACCGCGATCTAGGCTAAGCGAGAAATCATGCAGTGACTTAGCGAAAATACGTGAAAACTTGGGCTGTTTGAAAACCAACATGATATGTATGCAAGTCAATAAAAACCGCACCTATTATGCTTCTATTAGCGAGGAGGAATATCTTTTAAATTTGGCTAAGTGAAGCTAGGCTAGGTGCGTATTTGATTAATGTGTGTCCTACCTACGAGCAAGCACATAAAAATATGAATTTTAAACTAAGCTCGAAGAGCCGCGTGCCTCGTCCTTGGTCGACACTCAAGTGGGGACGATCCCCACACAACTACATATAATCGTTCATTTACAACCGCGAGCCTTCGATTGAAGACAGCTGTAAAGACGGTTATTACATGCGACAAGGATATGCAAAAGATGATATTTTTTCTTTCTTCTCGACGTACTACAAGCATGCTTCTGCGGCTTCTCGCAGCGGGTAGCATCCTGCTCCTCGCCTCCTTAAATCGTCAAGGGCCCTGCCACAAAAACAATGATTAGAGATCGATAGAGAAGAAAATTTTATAATGCAAGACAAATTGACAACTTGGCCTATAAAAAAGAAGCACTTAATTAAATAAATGAAAATCCAAAAAATACAAGAAACGAGCCGTGTCCCTGGCAACAGCGCCATTTGATAAGCCGCGGAATCGTCCCTTTAATAGTGTTGAATTAACACTTGATAATGTCATCGCAGTCGGGCCGAATCGGGCTCATCAAAGACCATCTGATTGATATGTCAAATAAGAACAAGATGGTCGTTTTTATTTTTTACTTGGCAAGAAACCAAGGTCGAACTCAGGGACACGAGCCTCTCTCGTATTATCTAGATTTTTGTCTATTAACTAAGTGTTGAATTAAAGAAGCATATATCTCAAATCATGCAAGAAGACACCACAATGCATTAAAGAAAAGAAGAAACATGCATTTTTTAGTTTTATTTTATCATGCAAATAAATTTGATGAAATACAATGCAAACAAGCCCTAGGCAACAAATACTTGAACCATTAAAAAAGTGAGTCAAACAGAGTCAAAGAATGAAGCACACTTCATTTATAGAGCAATTAGCCATGAGGAATATGGAAAGCTGGACACCAAGATAATAAAATAATGCATCATAGTTCATAGTATCAAGTCTAAAATATAAGCATGCCATAAGAAAGACAATGAGAAGAGCTTCAAAATGAAACTGAAATCAACTTAATCGGAAATACGGGGCTCAAGATATGTATGAAAGAAAGCAAGAGTATAACTGAAAGAAAACATGAAATAAAATTACAAACAAGTCCCAGGAAGGGACTAAAATGTAATAAAAATAAAGAGCGGGGCCTTCCCTGTAAAATACCCATACACACAGGGGCATTTTTGCAAATTTAGAAACCCGCGAGGGTATGATTGCAAAATACCCAAGATACGCGTGAGCTGCACGTGATTCTGGACCTGGTTGCAAAATGGAGAAGAAGATTGGCGTCTCTGCAAATTACCCAGAATCACACGTGCTAGGCACATGCTTTTCAAGTTCGGAAGAAGGCTCGGGAGCGGCAGAGGCTTGGCGCTGGTTTGGCTAGCCTTGGGTGCTGGCTCGAGCTCGATGCAGCTTTGGCTAGGCTCGAGAGCTCCAAGCCTGGAGGTTCGAGGACAAAGGCTCGGGGCAGCTCAGGTGTTGACGCGTGGCAGATCATTTGCCATCCGATCAAAGAGATCGGATGGTTCCTGTCTGCTCGTGGAGTTGTTGCGTGGCCTCATCTGGGCTGCCGGATGGTCACAAGGAGTAGACCATCCAACGGCAGTTGCACCTCTGTCGTCATCTGCGGTGGGTGGCGGAAACTGAGCTCCGGTGAAGGAGCTCCAGCTCCGCCACTCCGTCTCAAGCAAGTTGGACATCCCCGGAGCTCCATGGACGATCGTCAAAGTAGATGAGAGCTCAGGGAAGATCCAGGAGCTTCTAGAACAGTTCATCGGAGCTCTGGTGATGGCTGCATGGTCGGAGAAGTTGGCTCTGATGGAGCTCCGGCCATTGCGAGTGTTGAAGACCTACATCATTAGTAACGCATAGCCGAAGCATAGGGTTTCGTGAAGGGGAATGAGGTGGAGTCCCAGACGAGTGAAGAGAATGGTGGGACTGGAGCTCCTCCACCAGAGAGGGCGGAGGAGGTGGGTCGGAGATGATCAGAGGTGGAGAAGGGAGGAGGGATGATCGGAAGGATGTGCATGGATGGTGGAGTGTTGGCGGAGCTCTAGGAGCGGTCAATAGAAGGTGAAAACGACGGGAGAGGCCTAATTAATTGGGCAAAAATAGAAGAAAAATACAAAGATGGTCAAGAGGACTTACCTGAGGACTGGCGGAGCGGATGGCCTGGGCTGGGCATCGGGGAGGATGCCCGGGTCTTCGCACGTGCTGGGTGGCCGGCCCAGCGAGCTCGAGCAAGGCTGAGCCACCGCATCACCACCGAGATTGGCAGTGGGTCAACACCGGAGGACTCATCGTCATTGCTCTATCCGACCACCTCCTCCTGTCACAAGGAGGTGGAAGAGGGCTGGGCGATCCCCTACGTAAAGGTGGACATCGGAATAAGGGGGTAGAGATGACATATTTGAAGGTGGCTCGGATGAGTGGGCGATGTGGTTTATGTGGAGAAGAAGGAGCAATCGGATGGGAGTCAAGGGTAGTGGCACAATCCGCGAAGGTCGTGGATGATGGGAGAAGCTTGTGTGGCAGTTAGAGCTCGGTGATGGGAGATGTGGCCTCGGGAATAAATGGAAGGGGGAGGCTGTTGCGCAATGTGGAGAACGTGTGAAAGAGGGGTGTCGTGAGGTTGACGATGAAGCTCATCCGTTGGATTCGGAGATCCAACGGCTGACGATTGGGCGCGAAAGAGCTGATACGATGAGATCGGGGGTGGCATGATCGAAGGGTTGCAAAGTCACCACGTGTTGCCTTGACGATGAAGCGCGAACGGACGGGCGCGATGCAAAGGAGGTGATAATCATATGGTTCAGGACGTAGCGAGAATGTGAGGTGGAGATCGCACATTCATACAATGATCTGATGGTGGAGAAGAAGACACGTAGCACTCAGGGGCAATAGGCGATAGCGGATGGTGGTGATTAGGCCAGGAGCCTGATCGGATGGTCGAGCTTGAATGGAGTATGGGTGGTGGTGATTGAGGCTCTTAGACATGCATCCAACAGCACACAAAGTGACACGTGGGAAGCTAAGGGTGAGGCGCGAACGTGCGGTGCAGATCCGAGATGGAGGAAGGATCAGACGATTGGGACTAAGGGCAGACGTGGAAAGAGCTGGGTAGTTGGATTCAAAGAGAAATCCAACGACCAGAGGTGCGGGCGGATGATGCAAGGGAGGCGGGCCCACGTAGCTCACCCAGAACGGGCCACGTGGCCCAATCAGATTATTCCAAAAGAAAAGTTTATTTTTATGGATCTAAATGGCCGAATTTGAGAAAACTCAAAACATGAAAGTTGTAGATCTCGATGACATCTATAAGTTTCATGTTGACTAAAAGTGAAGAGGAGGTCATCAGTAGATACAAAATATTTTTTAGGGTATTTTTAAGGCTAAAAATACCACGGATTTTAGTTTGTAATTTTTTGTGATTTTTAATTTATTCAATACTCTGATAATTACAGGACTTTATTTGGATTTTATTGACACAAAACTTAAGCAAGGGGGTTAATAATAGAAACTTAAGATGATGAAATTGGGTTTCATCAGACACCGCCACTGGTATGATCACTTTTCCTGATTTTTTATCTAACTTCATTTGTATTAGGAGCAGCAGATCACCAGGAGCACCAGATCGAGAGGAGGAGAGGGCACGTGATGAGGAGTGAGAACTGATCCATGATGATACACATTCTGATGCTGAGGTGGAGGACCACCACGATGATACGGACTGACACGTGTCCAGCTTGATGATCAAAGAGAGGGGAGCGATGCAAAGACAGTAGACAAGGACACATGCAAGTAAGATGACGATACCACGCCAGACCATACATATGCCCTTGATGTATATTTTTCTTCTCCTATTTCGGATAGTTTTGTATATACTTCTGAGACTCTCGATGTACACGTTGATTCTTCTGATGTGAATAAAAATGATTTTGTTGTTCTTGAGATTGTTCCTTTTCCCGATGTTTTGTATGGAATGGAAAGAAAAATTCTAGAAAGAAGGTTGTCACTCTTGAGATAGAAAAGTTATTGAAATATCACATCTTTTTGAAGGTTCTACTCCATGATTCCTTGGATCACTTTCCTACGCTCAAGCAATAATTGAAGAATAGATGTACCATGAATAGGAAGAAGAGATCATGTACAGAGAAGCATGTTTTGACCAAGGCCACATCATGTGCCATACGGAATAGATTACCTAAGCAGAAGGATTCAGGAGCACATTATTTCATATGTGAGATTTCCCATACAACATGTGTTCACACTCTATTAGGTAATAGTCCTCGGTCAATTTTTTACCATCTCGTTTGTTTGACAAGCTCGAGATAGACCCTCTTTACGAATCACACATGATCCTTTAGTTTGCTGATAGATATGTATTGTGACTGTACAGAGCTTGCAGTTCCCAGTGGACTTTACTGTCTTGGACATGGATTGCCCTACATAGTTACACCTTACCCCATCATTCTTGGGAGGCCTTTCTTGGAGACTGTGAAAGCCCTCTTTGATTATGATACGGGAAGGTATTTTTTCACGCCGAGAGCGAGAAGGTACATATAGAGATGGCGAGAGAATCACAAACATCCAGTGTCGTGTCTGCAGCCAGTTCAGATGCCTTAAGTTCTTTAGCCACATGTGATTACATGGATGAGTTTCAGCTTGACAACATTGAGAGGCATCGAGTAGAGACCTGTGAAATCATCGTTTTATGCATGCCTCAGCTTTGTCCGAATTTCTCCCTCTTGTTTTGTCACTCAAAATTTAAAAGGAAATTGGGACTAGATGGTAGACATGAATTTCTTCTCACCTAATTTTTTAGTGATCACCTAATTAAAATTGGGACTTTTAAACTTTTTAAAGGTTGACTAAGTAAATCATAAAATTGAGAATTTTTGTGGGAGAACAACCTCGTCCTTGGATTAATTTATCTGTCTAAGGGAACCAGAGACGACACTTAGGGATAGAGCCAAGCTTCGGGATTTTCATTAAGACTATTGATTCTATAAAAATGATTAGCTACTTCACAGTGAGGAAACAAGAGTAACCATTTACGGTCTGTTTTTCTTATCAGAGTGGGTGGTTTAAAGGACCGCTATGTAAGGCTCCATCCTTAAGTAATGGATAGTCGTTTTACAATCCGTACTTACACCCATACTAGCTTAAAGTAGGTGTAATTAGTCGTAAGAATTTAGGCTAGTATTTAAGAAAATTTCTGGCACCAATCAGCTCGCTAGTTATTTTTCAAAATTGAATATATCACCAACTAAAATTAAAAAGATAATTTGCCAAACTCTTATGGCTTCCACTGTGTGAGTTGTTGAACTTGGAGTTTGAATTGTGTTTGCATTGGTGTGTAAACCGAGCTCAAATATCAAAAACCGCATAGTTGTGTGATCTCTCTCCTTGATTTAAAAATTAGAGTTCTTTTGTTGAGTATCCTATGTACTTGAGCATTTTCAACGAAGATCCATTATGTCAGCTCATCCACCTTATTTGAAATTAATGGGACATTGGTCTCTCTATCCACCAGATTATTTCTTTTCGATCAACCCAAATCCTCAAAACCCCCTTCTGCCAGACATCTTCCAACATTCGTGTGAGACTCTGACTCTTGGATGAATCCAGACTACTCTATGAATTCCAATCCATGTTACTCTGATCATCCGATCGATTTTTCCCCTTCTTCATATTGCCCACCTCCCCAGTCATGTACTACACATGATTAGACTCTATCCTTGGCTAACCCATCTTATTCTCAAGTTCTCGCAAAACCATTTGAAGATCGAACCACTTTTGAAACCAATGACCAACCGAGACAATAATTCCAACCAAGTACATTCTCTCCTCATCATAATGTTGGGATAGGTCAGCATTTCACACATACATATCCAAACTGGACCTGAGGGAATAACATAAAGGACCGATCAAATCAAATGGAGAGGCTCGCACATCTTGATCTTACATATGACCCTAATGATCATACTCTTAATGATAATCATGCATATCATTCCTTCAGACAAGACACTCATACAGGAGACTGGACTGATGATATCAACACACATGAACCCTGTATGACAACTTCACTATATGAGGGACCAATCAACTATCATGAAAAAAGGTTCTACTCAAACCAACTGTGCATACCTGAGTTACAACATGTTGAGTATAAGACCTATAGATTCCCACAAACTGAGCAGACTCCTTCCATGATATTTCAAGAGAAAATTTCGAAGCATAACAAATCAACACATATACTAGATATTCAAGAGGATCTTATCCTTGTTCATACATGAAAATGGAAGATGAACTGATTGGATCTCATATTGAAAACCTAGAGGATACTTGGAAATTCACAAACTCTATGCACCTTAAGAATGATTCTGACTTAGCACATCAAATCCTATCCTCGGTTTTGGAAATAGACACATATACACACCATACCGAAAAGATCGAAAAATTCAAAATTTCAAAAATACCCAAAAATTTGAAAAAAATAGAAAAATCTATAAAAAAAATTAAAGTGGAGAGGATCCTACTCTGAGGAAAGCATTGGATAAAAAATTGATTTTTGAACTTCCCTTAGATGAGGCCATTGAGCACTTCCCCAACCTGGAAAGATTTGTAAAGAGTTAATTAATGCCAAAAAGTCAGGCAGGAAGAGAACAAAGATAGAAAGACATTATATTTTCAATGGCCACTTCTTTGATGATGAGAAGAAAGACTAAGAGCCGCAGAGTGAAGCGGTTTCCTCGATTTGACTATGGAATAAAGGACATAACATTCACCCATACCCGAATCGATGATGACTCACCAATCAATATCCTCCCAACCTCCATGTTTGACAAGCTCAAACTAATACCAATTAGGAAATCAAGAGAGATCGTTCAGTTGGTTGATCGATCTATAAAATGGTCGATAGGAACAATTTCAGTCATCATTACATTCCAAAATGCTCCGCTCAAAGTGGACTTCACGATCATTAACATTGAGCATCAAGGAGAATTCACCCAGTCTCCAATCATTCTTGGAAAAATATTCTTAACCTTAGCTAAGGCAACTATAGAGTATAAGACTCAGGAAATCAATTTAACGCATTGGGAGCACTTCGATCTTGCCATGTCTTTGAGAAAACACGGTATTCCAAGGCAACCCACAAAGTCATCAATAGTTGTGACCATCAAGCGGTATAAGAGCCCTACCGTGTTGCTACAACTGAGATAACGACTGTTGAGCAGGCCATTGGTTCAGAGACTCATCCCATCCTCCCATTCCCTGCTGCTTGGACCTCATCCACTATCATGACAAATCCTACAGAAGAACACCTAATACATGATCTTTATCATATATGATTATTATGATGAGGAAACTCAATCATGGGCTTACCCTGAGTCAGATAAGACCTCCTCTGATTACCTTGATCAAATCGATCTGACACAAAAATGCACAAACATCAAGTCAATTGAGAGAAAATATGAAGGATATACGCTAACCAGGGAGGAACATTTAATTGGTTATTCATTTGAAGACCCGATTGTTAGTGCCTCACTCCAAGGACCTACAACTTCACAGACCACACGGACCACTACCCATTCCAGTTGCTCCTTCATCTAATCAATTATCTAGTAAACCGACTAAGAAAGTCGCCTTCTACATACCGCAAAAGGAATCTTCTTATAATTCCTCATCAGGTTCGGATAAGGTAATCCTGATGAGTGAGCTCAATTCGTCGATTCTAAAGCCCTATCTAAGAAAATAGTCAAATATCTACTTCCGTTGGACGACTCCTGTCCCTCACTACTATTCCTCGAGAGCAGACTCTCTTGGTCTCAGTAAATATGCTGGTATAATCTCTTATGACCATATTGAGACTGGTGCTTCAGAGTATTCATCATTCGAGGATGAGGCAATTGACCACAAGATTAAGTACACCTTGATAAAGTAGCTTAGAAATAAGAATATTTGGAGTACCTCTACCTTCAAGTACTAATCTTCTGAGGATAACTTTGACGGCGGCTGGGAATCATCGGATTCATATGCTTCATCTTCTTCCCATCAATACACTTGTCAGCATGATTCTGATGAGGATAACACTGATGATAGCTGGGACTCGTCTTCTTCATCTTCTTTCAATCATTATGACCTCCCGCCACAGGCTCACAAAAAGATCTACTAAAAACCTCCTTAATCATTGGCAACCCTCCCTCCGACCCTACTGATTCCCTTGTACTTCTTCTTCCTCTACTTAGGCTAAGGCCTAAGTACAGGGGGGGTCGATGTCGTCTGTATATTCCACTTTCTTCATCCACTTCTACCCTCGACCGCCCCACTTTCATCCTTCTTCCATACTTAGGATGACCAAAGCCTAAGTATAGGGGAACCCAATGCCCTCTTTATATACTCTCCTCATTTAAATTCCATGTCCTCATCTGCCTCATTTTTCACCCTTCTTCTATACTTAGAATGTTCACAGGCTGAAGTATTTAGGAGTCGGGCCGACTTTTATATTTATTTTTTTTCCTTTTCACCTTCTTACGCTTAGCCTTAGCCAACTCAGATAGGGTGTTGGACGACTGTGTGGGCCTTTTTTCTAGTAGCATGGACATCTAAAGACCGAAGAAATAAATCTTCAGATTAGGGATGAATGGCTGGGCATAATTTTTTCTAAGACCCCAAAACATGTATGGAAAGAAAGATTTATATCCATAGGGGTACATCAAGATCTACGTAGAGCTACCAAAAATCCAAACAAAAACAAGCCAACTATCAAATGAATATTTGACCAAAACAGGTTCAAGCTTCAAGACAACCTGAAGATCTTGGTGGAGACTTGGCTACACTAGGCAGTTTCACCAGCAGAAGTGACTACACTGGTTACCCTTTAGTTCTTTTCCCCTTCCTCGAAAACTCTCTCTCCCTTTCGATTGTTAACACAACACGACAAACCTTATAAAGAAATATCTAGCTCCCCAAGGATGAGTTATTGGAGGAGAGGTTTGCACGGTAGTCCGACATTGTTGATGGAAAGAGCTTAAACCTTTCACACACATGAAGCAACTGTTCAATTTTCATGGCGTATGCTTTGGGAGGAGGAGTGATCTAAGATGACTTCTGAGCTGAAACTGTGACAATGATTTGTAGAACTTAGAGGCTGTTGATTTCGAAACCCTAATTCTCACAAAAGTTCCATCAAACTAATAATCCAAAGGTCAGGTCTAGCACCATTTTCACCTTCTGCTCATGGTCTTGGTATGGAAATCCCGTTTCACCTCACTTCATTCATTTAGATGCTTGGGGAAGTGCAAGGTTTAAGTATAAGAGGTTGATGAATCCATGATTCATCACTTTAAAAGTGATTAATTAAGCCTAGTTCCCCAAAATTCATCTGCATTTCTTCATCTATACTGCATAATTAGCATTCATGCAAATGTAATAAAATTTGCATTTTATCATTCATAATTGCAAAAAATGAGAAGCCAAAAAGCCCATCCCATTTGACCTGTAAATAGGCTAACTTCCCTGATTTTTAAGGAATTCATGCTAACTCCAAATGACCTGAAACCATCTCCATTGTGTATATATGACTAACAAGAATAAATGAAAAATACAAAAAATCACTAACAGAAATGATTGACAAATAAACCCAAACTTTAATTCCAGAATTTCCGGACTAAAATGTTGATATCTTCCTCATATATTGTCTGATTTGGTCCTACTCATTTTGAACTAATGTATATTCAATTATCTTCAAAACAAGACCAAGTTCAAGTGAATCGAAGCTCATATGAGAAAGTTGGGTTTTGGACCTTATTTGTACATTGTATATTTTACCCAATTTTGACCTATTATTTTATGTATATAACTAAATCCTTGTATTTTATTTATTTCTCATTTACTTTTATTGACAAAATTTTAATTAAAATACATAAAAATCCAAATACAAAATGAGCTTGAAATCAAAGAAATTAACTAAGTCTGAGTGTTCACTGATTGTCTATAAAAAATTGGTCTTCATCGTATGTTATTTTGTTTTCAGTCTTCTTAATTATTAAAAATAAAAAACAATATTAGATTAATGTGTAAATATTTTTCTTGGATTTTTATCGTATTTTTTCTGATTTTTATCTTATTTAAAATGACAAAAAAAATAGAAAACCCAAAAGTCAAGTTATTCTATCTACTTAGAGTACCACTAAAAATATCACTTTTGCAATTGATCAATTTTGATTTGGTCCCTTCATGAAAGTTGTAGATCTCATTAAAACGAGCAACTTTAGTGAAGAAAATTTTTCGATGTCTGGTTGCCATCGCATGCAGAGGATTGCACTTCAACAAGGACGAGGACATGATATGGTAGATATTTGAGGAAATGGATGAGGGAGAGGTTGATCTTTCCTCATCTCATTCCTTTCATTCCCTCCACATATACAGATCCTCCACAAGAATGTTAATATGGCAGACACCCAAGAAGTGGATAGGTGTAAGAACTCTGACCTGAGCATCATCAGGAGTCACATATCCAAAGTGAACATTATTGAAAAGAACTCATTGGACAAAGAGAAGCTCGCGAGGATCGAGCAACGAATGAAGGGCATGGACAAGCTCGACATCATCACCAAGCAGCTGGAGCTGCTGGTGAACACTATCAGTGCATGCAATGTAGAGACAGCTGCACCAGAGCTTCCAACTGAAAAAAAAGGAACATACACCACCACAACTACCTTAGTAGAGTCTCAGTCAGCCCCTGGTCTAGCACGTATCTTAATTATAGGCCCTCGAGACGCAGCCACCACCATCGCAGATATAGATGATTGTCTACCAGCCATCAGAGTTCCAACCCCAGTACATAGAGCCTTATTCCCCACTTCCACCACTCATCCATGAGGTGAATGGAGTTTGGAGCAACAAACAACAGCTGACCTGTCCTCAGGGACAACCACAGGGTCAAAACCAAGCAAGGAGGGTGGACATATCAGCCCAACCAAGCCTAGTAGCAACCTCCGCAACAAGGGTACACCTAGAGGCAGAATTACCAGCAACAGTCTAGATACCGCTAGCAGCACTATCAGTAGTTGGCTTCCCCTTAGCATCACCAACACTCCTCCCAGCAATACCAACAGTAGTATCCTTCTCTTCCTCCTCCTCAGTACTCTCAGGGTTACCTACAGTAGCCTCCTCCACACTATTAGTAGAGTCAACAATCTCATCAGATCGGACCTTCTGAGACTATTTCGATCAATGTTGCTCCAGATTGTTTGTCCCATCTCATCAAATACATGGTTGAGATGAGCCAGAAGATCAATGACCTGAGGGTCGTGAAGACTATCATTGTGGCCTAGGTTGAAGCAAGTCCAAATAATTTCCATCGCAAGGAGCACGTAGTTTGCAGTGTTCATGTAGAAATGATATTTTTTATCTAATGTTGTAACTCTCAAGAAAGGTAGGACACTCAAGTAGTATGCACCTACGAAGGGAAATAGCAAAGCATCTGATGGGGAATCTTCAGCCAATCCAGTGGATGGGATCAGATGCTTTTTGGATGGAGCAGCACCACCAATACCAAAAAGACAAAAAAAACCCAGAAAAGTCAAAAATACAAAAAGATACCATCAGTCAAGGTGAAGCCACACCTGTGACGGAGAAGCCAACCTCAGCAGTCAAACCAGCACAAGCTGAAGTATCCAAGATTGCACTATTTTTTGGTCCACATCAAGTAGATGATTTTGATTCTTTTTGTCATTTACATGTACACAAAGATATGGACATTTTCCCCCAAATACAGTTTCTTCTGATCTAAATATTCATTTTTTGCAAGGAATCAAAGCAAAAACCTTAAAATTTTGAAAAATGATTTTCTGATTCCAAAATTATCAAAATTTTGCAAAACTTGATCCTTGAAATGTTGATATTGAAAGCCATGGAGTATATGCCTGCAGTGAAATGAGAACTCTAGGAGGCATGTACAACAAAACATCCAAGCTACAAGAAGAAGAAACTAGAGATGCATGTTCTAACCATGGCAACGGTAAATGCCATTAGCAACCTCCTGCACAAACAGAAAGACAAGGGATCACCCCTTGTTTAATGTTGAATTTTTGACTAGGAGTTAGAGAAAACATTGCTCGACAGTGGATCCTCAATTAATATGTCGCCTTCCTCTCTACTCAAGCAATTTGGAGTAGGATCGCTCAAGCCTACAAAGATGATCCTGTAGCTTGCGGACAGATCTGTCAAGCTGCCCAGGGGCATGTTAGAGGACGTCATTGTCACCATCCAGGGGATGCAATTCCGTATGTATTTCATTGTCTTTGATATGGACACCTCTGCACCTCTTCTCCACACTCCAATCATCCTCGGTCGACCATTCCTTTGAACGGACGAGGCAGTGGTAGACTATGGCACTAGAGAAATTACATTAATATCTAGCAGTGAGAAAGTTCTGACCGAGACAATCCAAGAACCAAAACCAATTGAAGTGGCATCTGTTACAAGAGTGCTTGAACTAAATGGAAAATAAGACTATGAATTTTCTACTAAAATCCGAGATACATAATCATTCATGGATAGCAAAGATACATAGGTCTTCCTCTGTCCTGAGGAGGGTCTAGAAAGCGCAAACGAATTTCCCAATGTATGTGATAATGAGATGTCTGTTGATGATTAGTTTGAGATTTTTGAACAACTATCCTCATCTGAGAGGGATGAAATTGTTACAGATATGTGTGATATCCTAAATTCCGAGTTTGAATACATAGTGGTGGACATCATACAGTTGAAAGAGCATATACTTGCCTCAGTTTCTGAAGTCAACACGAAGCCGACTCCTTCTCCCCCAAAGGTTAAACCTCTACCATCCAACATGAAGTTTGCCTTCCTTAAGGGTGAGCCAGATATGCATCCCGGTCATCATAAGTTACCACTTTACCAAAGAACGAGAATCTTGTCTACTTGAGGTTCTTGAAAGAAAGCGCAAGGCAATTGGTTGGAATATCACGTATCTCCATGTGATAAATCCATTATCGTTCTCACATCACGTCTATCTTGAAGAAGATAGAAAACCCTCCTGTGAGTCTCATGGGAGATTGAATCCAAATCTACGGGATGTGGTCATGAAAGAAATCACAAAATGGCGTGATGCGAGATTTATCTATCCCATCTCTGATAGTAAATGAGTGAGTCCCTTGCAAGTAGTTACCAAGAAATATGGGATCACCATTGTCACCAATGAAAAAGGAGAGGAGATTCCGACCCGAGTACCGACTTCATAGTACGTCTGTATGGACTACAGACTTCTGAATCTTGCGACCAAGAAGGATCACTTCCTGTTGCCCTTCATTGATTAGATAGTTGAAAGATTGGTCATGACGGAATATTTCTGCTTCTTGGATGGCCACTCTGGGTATAATCAAGTCGCCATTGCACCATAACATCAAGAGAATACAACATTCACCTGCTTGTTCGAAACATGCACCTTCCGTCGTATGCCCTTTGGTTTGTGCAATGTACCAGCTACCTTCTAGATATGCATGTTGGTAGTTTTTGTTGATATAGTAGGCCATTTTCTCGAAGTATTCATAGACGACTTCTCGATCTATGGGGACAGCTTTTATCAATTTCTTGGATACTTAGACTGAATACTGAAGTGATGTTGTGAGGTGTACCTTGTGCTATCATAGGAGAGAACTTCATGGTGACTGAAGGAATAGTGATGAGTTACATCATATCCCAAGCGTAGCATGGAGGTTGACCTAGCCAAGGTGGATGTTATCTCCAAACTTGATCCACCCACAATCTCAAGTAGGTCGAGTCATTTTTGGGACATGTCAGTTTCTACCGTAGATTCATTAAAGTCTTTAGCAAGATTGAATGACCGTTGATCGAGTTGCTTGGCAAGGAAGTTGATTTTGTGGGCGGTGATTGGTTCCTCCAATCATTCAATCTCTTGAAGGATCTAATCACGTATGCACATGTCCTACAGTCGCCAGATTGGTATCTTTCATTTGAGATCATGACGGATGCATCTGATTTTGCAATTGGTATTGTTTTAGGACAAAGACGAGAAGGGCTTCAATTTGTCGTTATGCCAGCAGAACATTAGACAAAGCCCAGAAGAACTACACAATGACAGAGAAAGAGCTACCAGCTGTAGTGTTTGTGCTGGAGAAGTTCAGATCACAACTCCTCGAATCAAGGGTGATTATTTATATTGATCATTCTGCCATCAAGTACCTACAAAGCAAGAAAGATGCCAATCCTCGTCTAATTCATTGGATTCTTCTTCTCCAAGAGTTTGACCTGGAAATCCAAGACAAACCATGCGTAAAGAATGTGGTGGTAGATCACCTTTCCAGAGTTGTCGAAATAAAGCCTCCTGAGCATAACTCCATTCCCATAACAAAGACTTTTCTAGATGAGATAATCTTGTCTATATCCTTTCTCCCCTGGTATGCAGATGTCATGAATTATCTTCTCACCAAGAAGACTCCTCCAGATTGACCTAGGATCAAACTCGATAAATTCTTGGAATACATTCATTTCTACATGTGGGAAGACCCGTATATATTTCAAGAGGGCACAGATTGCATCTGAAGAAGGTTTATGCCTAAGGAGTAGATCATGGGTATCCTAGACCATTATTACAAGCTTGAAGCTGGTGGACACCATTCTGAAAAGAGGACAGTGGAAAAAGTGATTCAATGTTGCCTTTGGTAGCCAACTCAATTCAAGGATGCATATGATTATGTAAAGAAGTTTTCTAACTGTCAATGAATGGCTAGAAACATTAGCATGCACGATACAATGCCTCTGAAGTATATTCAGATATCCGACATCTTCGACGCATGGGGCATTGATTTCATGGGGGCATTCCCTAACAGCCAGGGGTTTGAGTACATCCTACTTGTCGTCGACTATGTCAGGAGATGGGTGGAGGCAATCCCCGCTCGAACCGCAGACAATCGCACAGTCTATCATTTTCTCAAGGATAACATCATTTCACGGTTCAGGATACCAAAGATTCTCATTTCTGAAGGGAGGAGCCACTTTATCAACAAGGAGATCTAGAAGTTGACCAAAGAATACAACATCGAACATTGTGTAGCAGTGTTGTACCACCACTGTCCAATGGCTTGGCTAAATATTCTAACAGGGAGATTAAAACCATACTATAGAATGTTGTACATCCAGATCGTAAGAACGGGTTTCAGTTATTGAACTCAGTTCTTTGGGCATATCGCACGGCATACAAGTCTCCTCTCGACATGTCTCCTTCCACCTCGTGTATAGCAAGCCTTGCTACCTGCCCGTGGAATTAATTCACAAATCCTTATGGGAAATAAACATGTGCAACCTTGATTCTGAGTGAGCTGGAAAGAACCAAAAAGTTGATCTACACCATTTGCTAGAGTTTCAAGACTGGATATGATAACAGCCTTATGTACAAAAAGGAAGTCATGAAATGGCATGACGAACATATCTGCATGAAGACTTTTGAACCTGGACAAAAGATGTGGTTATTTGATGCAAAGTTGAAGATTTTCCCAAGCAAATTGAAGAGCAGATGGACTGGGCCATTTATAGTAAACGTTGTACGTGACAACGGAAGCCTGCTCATATCAGAATCATCAATGGACGCATAGTTGTTTGTAGTCAACAGACAGTTGCTGAAGCTGTATTTAAAGCATGATACATTCCAGTACGTTGTCGATTCCATAGAAGTTGTATTTCAAGAAGAAATTTCAGATGTCGAATGTTCATACATACAAAGCTGAAAAATAAAAAAAACATTGTGTTTTCTTCTTTTCTTTTTTATTTTTCTATTTCTTCTGAAAAGGTGTTCACCCCTTTCATCGTTGATATACTTAGGATGTATTTTTTTCTAAGTATAGGGGGTGAGCATCATGAGTTACTCATGTTTGTGATCCCTCACTTGTCCACTCAACTCTTGATATCTTGTCTATACTTAGGGATATTTTACCCTAAGTATAAGGGGGACAGGTCGAGCTGATTAGTTCATATGTTCCCACCCTTGACCCTCCTTGCTTCGTGTATAGTCTGTTATGCCTAGAATTATTTCATCCTAAGGATAGGCAGGACGGTCAACTTCTCATATGTTCATTCTTTAGTCATTGTAATATCGACTTTTCTATACTTAGTATGATTTATATCTTTCTTTTTTCTCTCTAATCTATGAGGACATGTCTCAAGCTAAGTATAGGGGGTCGTGTATACATTGTATATACTTTAGACATAACCCGTACTTCCGTATTTTCGATAATATGGCTAAATAATAAAACACAGAATTCTTTTTAAATATAAGGAATAAATTTGTTTAAAAATATTTTGTAAAATGATTTTAAAATGGTTGAAAATTATTTGAAAAATCTTTTGAAATTATTTGGAAAACCTTTACAAGATGTTTTTAAATCTTTGTAAAAAAAATTTGTTTACAATTTTTTTTGCTTGTGTAAATAAATTCTTTTGAAATCCTATTTGCAAATAATTTGAAAATTTGTTGAAAAATCTTTTGAAAAATATATATTTTTTTGGAAAATATTTGCAAAACTATTTTCAAGTTTTGTAAATGTTTGTAAGAATGTTTGTCAAAATTATTTGCAAAAATAAGTTTTCAAAATGTTTGCGAAAGCATTTTCAAAAATGTTTTGAAAATCTTTTGTAAGAAATAACTCAAATGAAAGCCTTACAACAATGTATAAAACTTGTATACTAGTAGTGCCCAACCTGTAAAAATCCATTGTAAGCATAGATGCACTCTCGAGCAAATAATTGTACAAATTCCATCTATTTATCTCTATTCGAAAATACCTAAAAATTTGCAAAATTCAACACTCCAAAAATATTTGCAAAATCTCTTCAAAACCTGCATAAAATTTTACAAAACTTTTAAAATGTATATATAAAAATTTCAAAATCAGAAATTAGCATCATAAAAATATGTTTCTTACATCGTACATAGCATCTAAATTTTTCGGATTGATGGTGATAACTGAACAAGCCTAAATAAATTCTGAAGATTGGAGCTTGAGTGGACCTTAATCAACTTAATCACAGGAACCTTTAAGGAACTGGAACTGAGATACTTCAACTCTACTAGACTTATTCTTTAAGACCATGAGACTTGGTTCAGTGTCATCTTGATTGCCTAAGTAGAATACTTTGGAACACATGCATGACTCTTGTCTACAATGACCTAGGTTGCATATCTGCACCTTACATTTTTCTCGCCTTAGTTTAAATGGTAAATGGTTGGATTTGCCGGCATGAGACACACGTTAATGGAAACATCAAAAGTCACACACTTGTGGCCATTGTACCTCAACCTAATTTAGCAGTTATGAGATCTTAGGACAGAATGTCATGCTTCAAAAGAGGGATAGTCTACTGACTCAAGAGGAAAAAGTCTGTATGTAAATGTTGATGTATAAAGTATTTAAAAAATTCATATTCAAAAACTCCAAAAGGAATAGACGGGAGGAAATCAAGAAAAAAATCAATCCCCATCAGGGTATGTGTATCTTCAAGAAGCAAGCTTGAGATTCAAAGTCAAATCCATGTGAGCCTGTAGCCAAGTGACTTGGCTACACTGGTCCAGCATCCCAAGATAGGTATCTACACTGGCAACCGTCCATTCTTTTCTCCACCTCCTCTTCTTGAGTCGGATGCACTTGAGCTTAGAACTAATACCCCGCTTCTCGAGGAAAAAATTGTTGGATTAAGGAATTAGGGTCACCATGTTGGAGAAGACTGATTGTTACTGCTTCAACTGAGAGGAGCTACATATCACTAACACTGTACAAGGTAGACTCATAGTCATAAGGGACTGTGTATGACATTGACTTGTTCTTACCTGGCTTTTGAGGAGACTTGGGCAGATTGGAATCTGATTACTAATAAGGTTCCAACCAAACTAAATTTCCAAATGTCTGACTGAGCTCCAAACTTTGATTTTATGAAGAAAAGTTTAAAAGATAAATCCAATCCAAGTTATTTCTTTTCCTTTTTGTGCATTTATAGGCAAAAGCATTTGCTCGGGGCTAGCAAAGGCAAGTATAGGGGGTGATGAATTCCATTTCATCACCTTTATTCTTTCATTTTGGCCTTTAAACCCTAAATAAATACATGTAAATATCATTATTTTGCATAAAATAACACATATTATTTATTGTGTAAATATGGTATAAAATTGCATATAAAGCCAAAATTAAAGAATAAAGAAAATAGAAGAAAAAAAATAAAATACAATAGGTATTGAATGACCCAAAACCTCGAGACTTATGCATCATGATGACTGGATCGATAAGGAAAAATGTAGGTGGAGATAAGGGCCAATAAATATAATAAAGCCTAATTTTAATTCATCAGTAAGCCTAATTTGGGACCTATTTATTCTTTAATATTTACATATCAAATCAATAAACTTTGTACATGAAAGTTGTAGAAAAATAGAAAAATAATAGTTCACATAAAATTAATGCATATTGTGCCTTCTACACACAAAATAAAAATTACCTTTAATTATATATGAT